>JAJHUR010098504.1:1242-13220 GCA_027495735.1 Lutjanus campechanus | reverse complement strand
ACACTTATAATGGAATTTCTCATTCTCCCACGGGTGTACATGCAATTCACTACAATAATTGACGTATTTTATTGGAATGTACTTGGGCGGTTTTCTACATAAGGAACAGTAATCTCTGGAAGTGATGCATTAGTCTGGAAAGTGAGGACCAAAGGAATTTTAATCAGGCAGAAAACATGCAGCTGTTTAGCTTTTATACAACCCAGCAGAGCTATTGATGTAAAAACTCTAAATCTCGCTCGTAATTACTCCCTGTATTCTTATCGCCACAAACTACAAGAGAGACAGAGGGAGGGAAAGTACAAGGGGGGAAGAAGAACACGCTGAGCATGCTCAGTGTTCAGCGTGTTCCCCTCGTTCAGCAACACTACAATTAACTGCCCCACTAAAGTGGTTTTTATAACAGTTACACTCACTTTTGGAACTTTCTGCTAACTTATAACTTATACATGTCAGTATTATGTGCTAATAAACGTTTTTCCTTCATGCTGTGTGCATTTACATGTAAGTTTTGTGCCTTTTATTGTGGAAAAATATGACAATAAATAAATATATATCCACCAAGAAGTGGTTGCAGCATTGAAGATCTGTGCTTTGCATCCTTTGCAAAAGTTTAATTTAGCGTTGGTACATTTTTTGGCGAGTGAATATTGAACAACACTGTCGACTGTCATATTTTATTTGTGCTTTTTTCTCTCGACAGCCCTGCTCTTTATCTTCTCAACGAAAATGAAAACAGGCTTTTCTTGCTGAGCTTTATTGTTGCACACTTTTATACCAGCCAAGGTAAAGTGTTGAATTTTTTGGTCGGTTACCAGCGTCATCCTGTTAACGTCGACCCAGAATCGCTCGTTTTAATTCTTAAATTCATTATCCAAGTGAATCCTTGGCTGGTTTTGATTTAATATATTTTAATGCAAACCATATCTGAATTTGGACCACCAGTGTGAAAACCCTTAAAGGGAAAACTTGCGTTGTTTCATGTAAGAGTATCAACCTCAGCAGGTGTGAGTACAGCCTTCCAGAAACGCCTTTGATGGATATGTTTAACTGAGAATATAGTACATTTTTAATTGCTGTGAAGGATCCTGCTCTGGAAAGCACGGTATGTCTAAGTATAGAGACGCATGATTGCAGATGGGACCACAGCACTGCCAAAGGCTCTGTTGAGAAGCTAATAGTCTCTGCGGATCACAACAATTTTCCTTTCTAACTTGTTAAATGAGACCTGAGAGGTATGATGAGTGGGCGTGTGCAGAAGAAAGTGCGAGTTCCACACGGTGAAATTAGATAAGACTGAGTGTTGACTCCTTTTGTTAAGCAAGACTTAAGCATTAACTCCACAAAACGACTTCTGCTTCTCTTTGGTTTTTATGGCTTGGCAGGAGAAATAACTCAATAAACACAGCAAAGACCGAAAGTGTGAAAAATAGAAAAATGGTATCTGGATGCTTGTTGCTGGAAATCAGCACTTATTGAAGAAATATGGAGCAAGATGAGTGTTTTCACACCTTAGCACTTATCTCACAGAGGGATATAGCAATCCACTGTTTGGACAAAATGTGTTGAATTATCTTACAATATGATTTATTTTAACAAAAACAGTGATTATAATGATAATAATGTCTTGTTCAAGACTTAGATGTGAGATACAGTAAAGGCAAATAATGTGCAAGGGAGAGACAAAAAGATTTCTTGCTGTCACAGTAATATTTTCATATTTTTTGATTTCACAGCAGGTTGTAAGTTAGCTTCCACATCTTCAGCTTGTGTGTATTTCTTATGTTTCATTCACTTTGGATTATGTGCCTGTGGTTTCTAAATTGTTCTATATTTTTAGTGCCTATTTTGGAGAAGCTAGCTAACAGGCTAACTACGTACGTTAGCTGACAACTGTCTAGTAACATTAAAGTCTGTCTAAAGCAATAATAAATATGTGTTCTGAGTTTGTCACACCAAAAAAAAAAAACGTATTATTAACCACCCAGGGAAATTTGAATGATTAAAAAAATTCTTAAGTACATAAAATTTGGTCTCAAAATCATAAAAAATAAGTATCAGTGTCAAAAACCACTACAACCTGAAAATGACCTTAAACATGGACGTTCCGTCTGGCAGCTACATTGGACTTGTACAGACATGTGTGGCCCACCAGAGCCAGAGGACGGAGACAGGATGGTAATTGTTTTCCTTTGGTTGTGGAACTGAAGTGAGCTGAAGTGAACGGCTGGGCTGGACGTACATTCGTAACGGACCATTGGTGAGCGTGGCGAGGCAATATTGTTTGTGAGTGGGTTCTCAGGGCTTGTATAATGTTGAGGGACCATGGCTCTGGTGCGTCGCTGAGCCATATTTCAGATCTGCCCCCAAAAAAATCCTGAATACAGAAATCGCTAACAACAGTTTACCAATCTAACTTCACAATTTAGCGCTACATAGTTCTCTAAGCGTAACTATGGTGACTGGAGCGCACAAGTGCAGTACCATGAAATTAACTGCCCTAAGTCTAAACATTTACACAAGGAGAAAACCTAAAAGGCTTCATGTAACACTACTAAATGAACCCCTCAGCTCAGGGAAATATTGAGCTTAAGGGACAAACTTAAGTTTAAAACTTATGGTGGTTTATGCAGCCAGACACAAGCATATTAGTTATTGAGCAAGAGAGGGGTTTCCCATTTTAAGACCTGTTAATAACACTCCGGTGGAAAAACTGAAGGGTCTCTGAAAGGAATTAAAATGAAAGCCGGTGTAATTACACACATTGTGAGAAATAACATGTTGCTCAATGGCTCGGCTGGAGGATAAAATATGTAAGGTGAAGGGTCTGTGCATTAACACGTTGCTTTAAAAAGCACATAAACTAAATAAATCAGTGAATGCCTTATAATTGTTTCAAACTGAGTGGTGGCAGCAGAAAATTTCCGCTTTAAAATGTATGTTTCCTTCGATAAAAGAGAGACTATTTTTGAAAATGCCAGCAAAGTTGGCGTGTTATCAAGTGTTGAGAGGCTGAGTGGCTCATTTGAAATGTTGATCTACAGTAAACAAGCATGGGCACACACACCACACACACACACACACGCACCTAGAGCGACACAGCATGCAAACAGACCCAGCATGCAAACAGACACAACAATGACCCCGTTACCCTTTTTTGACATGGTTACTTGAAAACTGTTTCACAGCACTGGGAAGCAAATAAAGCCAGACGAATACACTTAAAATGATAATAATAATTAGCCAACCCAGTCTGGTTATTCTCACCCCGGGACTTATTTTTCCCTAGTTTTGCCATCTTGAAAGCAGATCATTGCTTACTTTACTTAGCCTCACTGCAGAGCTTTACAAAGTTTTAGTCTCCCAGCCTCGCAGACAATACACACACACACACACACACACACACACACACACACACACACACATACACATATATACAGTAAGGCTAATACTTTAACTCTTAAAAAAAGATGCAGCAACATCATGCATCTTATAATTTCCTTAAACATGTGTGTATCCTGAGGATTGACAGCTTATTAAAAGAGAAATCTGTAATATATTTACTGTAATGAACCATAAAAAGACCATAATATGTCATCAGCGATTAAGGAAACATGCTAAGTTGAAATACTTGGTTGGTATCCTCCTTTGAAATATCTATCCCGGCTTGTAACTTGTGTTTTTGTTTGCCTGTTTTCATATTAATTAGAGTTCAAATTAATACCGAATGTTCACCAAATCAGTAAGCGTCTTTTTATGAGCCGGAAGAAATCGTCAATAATCTTTTAGAAGCAGTAGATGTTTGTAACGGTTAAACTGCTGTGGCTCATTTATGGAGTAAATCAGAAATAAAAAGTGTTTTGAGTTGAAGTGAGGAATGACCATCTCTTTACTTAGTGGTAGTTTTATTATGGTTAAAGCTGTAATATGCAACATTTCTGCATTAAAATGTCTACAAATGCTAGGCATGTGTTACATGTTTTGTTGAGCTGTGTACTTATTATCCCAAATGTTTCCCACGACGGTCAAATGCAGAGAATTCAGCAATTTATTCAGGGCGCTGGCATTCCCTGCTAGCCATAGCTAGCTAGCTACGTCAGAGAGTGAGGAAGGAAGTCAGCGAACGTGACTTAACGTAACATGAATAAAACTTGAACGTGATTTCTGCCTGACTCGTCACAGCGCTGCCTTCAGCTGTGATGATAACTCCCATGAGCCCATATTCCTTCATGACATCATCAAACTACAAATTTTTTTTGGTTTTAAGCGGCAGAATAGCGTAGCAGAGCAGAGTTCTAGTCAGAACAGTATGGACCTCTCCAAAGAACACTTCCGACTCCCCAACTCCTACAAATGCACCAGTGTTGCTACATATCTGCTGGATGCGCAACTGTTTGCTGACACGTTAGCCATTATAGCCATTATATGTTGCTTCACGTTGGTGTCTTGCATCACCCTATCACAGTTAATTGCACAATAATGATCTGCTCACTGTATGTGATCCTATTTATTACATTACTACTTACAAAAGAAAATTTGATGCAAAATATATTGCTCCTTCAGAGTCTATGAACAGAACTGTGTCCGTTGTTTCTTCATATAAACGGTCTGCTGTATAACTGAACTGAGAATGCCGTTATTGACCAACCAGAATCGAGTATTTAACAAAGCTGATTCATAAAATGTGATAATAAAGCCATAAAAGCTTCAAGATGTTTTATTTTGTGTTTACTCTGCTAGTACCAGCAAAGTAACAGAGCCATGATGGTAGAAAGTAAGAAAACAAGGCCTAGGGTTAAAATAAATAACACCCTCTGGAATCACCATGACATTGTAAAGACATCTGGAACAAAGCTTTAAACATGAGGCCTTTAATTAAAAGAACTGGTTTACTGATTAGGCAGAGAGGCTGTATTCAACGACAGCTGAACCAGGACTGTAAGTATTTTTTTTTCTTTTTATTGTAATTCAGTACAAAACAATAAACACCGGGGAAAAAAATTGAGAAATAATTAATGATATGGGAACGCTCCATAACAAACAGCTCATTTTTTAATGAATAATAAATGCTGATCAAGATGGCAGAAGAGATGTATTCATAGGATAATATTGACTTGTTTGGCTCAGAGAGGCGTCTTAGCGCGCTTTCAGAAATGTCAACTCTTCTGTGGCGCCGATTAAAGTGTGAACCCGATCGATCTGTGTTACCTGTTAAGTGTCTCAAGTATCGACTGGCTTGACTTTTTCCCTGTGAGCAGTTTGCAGAGTAAGCACAAAGTCGGTGTATCTTGTTGCCTCTCTGGCTGGTCCCAGAGCAAACAAAACTCTTGTATAAGTTTACAGCCATTTTAAACATTGATATATGGGTTGTGTCCTCTTCCCGCTTTAAGAGCCACTACACAAGCTCATTAAGAGGCAATGTCCCTGTTTTTATGACAACAGGAGTTGTTACCGTTTCCCCGGATTACAATGTGTACTGTACGGTTCAATGTACATCTTTGATTATTGGGAAGCAGAAGAGGGCAGGAAACAAACAAGATGGAGGAGGAAGAGGGGAAAAAAAGGCAGAAAAACAAGAAAAAAGAAGACATTTATGACAGAGGGGGGAAAAAAAGAATTGAGGAAGCATAAGTGCTGGAAATGTACCAAGAGACAACAGGCGCTACCAATTAACTCGCTACAAGAGTTACAACTTTCTCTTGAGCTCTCACATTGGCTTCAACCTTTTGACCGCTCATCTATAACTTAGAGACCATTAAGTGCCTCACAAAAGTAAGCCTCTCATTATAATTGCTTTAAATATTCATGACTTCTTCACAATCAACAGGAACTTTCTCAAAACGGTTGGTTGGTTGGTTGGTTGGTTGGTTGGTTGGTTGGTTGGATGTGCAGCTGTTTCCGATATCTCTCAACATCTATTAACTAGATAACTCTCAGCACCTGGCCTGTCTCCAAAACTGGAGAAGAGCTGTTAGTGATCTTAAAACTGCTTTATACAAAATAATGTCTACAGTCGACTTGCATTCTTGTGCACTCCTATTCACAAGAGACCTTCCACATGCTTTAAATCATAAAATGAATAATGGCTGCATTCCATTTAGCTGCTTTGGTTTCACGTCCTGTTATTGTGCATGTGAATAGAATGGAGCCATTGTGAATATTATTAGTAACACCTGGGTCAAAATGTCCGCTGTGGCCTGTGGTTACATATGTTGCACAACACTTTATTTGAAGGAGTGTGTATAACACTGTCATTACACTGTCATAACCATGTCAGAGTCACCGGGATGAAGCCTTTAAGAATGTTTATCTTTAAATGTCATTTGGTCAATTATGTCATCTTATAAACCATATAAACCATTCTTGCTGCCTAATCCACATCTGAACAGCTTCATGACCGTTACAGACTGAAGATATATTCACATTATCACAGAAAAACTGCCCTTGTGCACGCCTCCTCCATTACGTATGTGGTATGTTGTGACAGCTCCGGTGTGAGCTGAGCGGAGCAGGGGTGAGCGGAAAGTTCAGATTTGTTGAGCTGCGCTGACCTTTGTGGAAGCAGCCACTCACAGTCGACCACAGCTTGAACTGAGAGATGCAAAACTAATTACACGTGTTTTTGAATTTCAAGCACTGTACAACAAAAATTATCCTCATAAGACCAAACAGAAAAGAAATTTACTTGGTGAAATATCAGCAGGCAGATGCAGTTACAAGGTTTGTTAAAAAAGCTCTGTTCAAGTTAGTATTTTAGCTAACAGCACAGTTTAGTACGGTGCCACCAGGAGATCTGGAATGGAGTGGTAAACACAGCACTGACTGGGGTGGAACATGCAGGCCTTCGTTAGGAAAAGAATTGGCTAAAGAGCAGCACTTATAGCTGATTTAATTTGAAACTCAGAACATAACCTGCTCCCAACCAGGTAATGAATTCAGCCTAAGTTACCATGATGATCTAGCCAGGTTAAAAGAGAGCGTGACACTGAAAACCCTGGCTTTGGACCCAACATACCTCACTAACCCATTAATCGTAGCACACCCCTCTGGTGACTGAAAATAATTCACAGACCTTGTTGTGAGCAGTTTCACGTAGGAACTATTTTCTTTCTTTCTACCAAACTACACCCACCTACTGTATCACCCTGTCGAAGGAGGCGTGCATCTACTCATGGATGAAAGGTTACAGCTTAGCAAAGGAAACCTTACATCCTGCACTGTCACAAGCACAAGCAACTCACACAACCCCGCAAAGAAATCTAGTTGGAAAAACAGCACTATGGGTAAGAGGAAAATATGTTTTTTTTAACTTTGGGGTGAGCTGTCCCTTTAAGAAAACCTCAACAAGTTTGTGTAGCAATAACAACTATTTTCTACAGCTGCAACAGCTCATTATAATCAGGGATGAAATAAATCTGTTTTTATTGTGACATACAATGTGCTTGAGTTTCTTAACTTGTCGAGTTGCCAAATGCACAATGTCTTAAATCATAATGGAACATCCCCTATGCTGTATGTGCACTGATCTTTACAGAAATACTGTAAACAAGACTAACAACTCAACTGTATTTTTGTGCTGTTGGGAGTTTTAGCCAGGCTGCAGGGCAACTTATTTATCCATCTTCATCTATCGAACAGTTTTTCTCAGCAATATTAATCATCATCATTCATCTTATAAAGCTGCTACCTTGGCTTCAGACTCTTTAGTCTTGTTTTCTCATTGCGGAATCACAATCCAGGAGGAAATTACAATTTTACTGTCAAAAGTTCTCCGTTTCCAACCTACCAGCTCAGACCAGATCAGCAGCGCACTGTGCACCTCCGATATCTTTCGTTACATCAAACTCCTTTGACTGATGTTTTGCTTTCTATGCAACTTTGATTAGACGTTAATTGAGCGCAAGATTCACACATTCACGCAAGAACAAATGTTTTAATATCTAGAAGTGCCACGTCAAAAGGCAGCTGCGCTTGCTTTACATTCCTGAAGATGCTTCTCGCCTCATTCAGCAGACTTCCTCGGTTTGTTTGCCTTTTGATTCAAAGCACCTGCAGATATATTATGACCTGGATGACTGAGAATCCTCACAAAGGTTTTACTACAGTTATGTCAGAAATGCCACCAAGGACTCAAATAATTACTTTTTCCCTTTCCAGCCTCTCTCATCCACAATCACTTGCCTGTATGACGTCTTTCTCTTTTAGTTGATTAACTCCCTTTAGAGCTTTGTGAAGGCGGCAGGTATGATTTCCATCTGTGGTGTCTAATTTCAGTGACGTTCACTGTCGAAGCGTGATTACTCACACCAGATCCACTGTGGATAGCCGATTAGGTCGTGGAGCAATCAACATTGGGCTGTCGCACACAAACATCTGTACACTTGAGTCGTGTTCTGTCTCGGTGTTCTTACGCACCTTCCCAGTTTATAGGATGATTAGTGACAATCATCAGAAGTTTTTGAGATGATGTCCCAGGGACGTATGAGACAAAAAGTTCACTCATAAAGACAATTAAAACTTCTCTCCTGTCTTTATGTCACGAAAAACCCATCAGAGCTGTCGCTTCTCGCCAAACCACTCCTCAAATGCATTGTTTTCTTTCAATCTAGTCTGAAGTATCACCTTTTAAATTGCAATAGAGGCTTGTTATTGATGATGTAGTTTAGTCTTGATTTATATTGAAATAAGAGTTTTCAGTTTAAAGGGCTCCTTCTTACTCAAGGGCAGATATTTCATTCCACTGTTGGTGGGAACAATAAACATGTCCCAGTTGGAGCTACAGTGGAGGGGTTCATAAGCCAGTTTGCTACATTTGAAACAGCCGTTTAAAAGTTACTTTCCCTGGTAACTAATTACTTTTATATGTAGTAATGCAGTAACTAAATTTCAGTAACTTGCCAAACAGTCTCCTGCCTGAGGCGCATGGTGCATTCAAATGGAGACGGAGAGATGCTGTGCTGCTGCCAGAGGAGTGTTGACTAAGATTACAACCTGTGTGGGAATAAATAACGAAATAATTGATTTGTGTGTTTTCCCCTGGATGGTCTTAATAACTCATCATTTTTCGCTAATCATTTAATTTGTATATTAATATTAATTTGTATATTTTGGCAGTAAAAAGAGACCCATAGCAGGTAGTGGACAAAACCAATGTGAGGTATAATGACAGGGAGGACGTCATCTTTCCAAACTTGAAAACACATTGACACCTGTGCTAACAGTGGTTATATTTTAATTTTTTGATCAAAATTATTCCTAGGGACATATCCCTAACATCCCTAACCAATTCTACGCACTTGGTCTTACTTAAGATTTCCACACAGGCTTTTAAAATTAGAAATTCGGAGGTAATCAATTTAATCAAGTTTAATCAGGAAGACTATCTTTACGCCTCATTCATTCACAGCTCTTTCTTACTCTTTCTCAATCAGCTGATTATTGGCGTTCACCCAATCAGATGTAGCCACCGTCTCCATCAGCCAATCACGTTTTTGCCGGCAAACTTTAAAAATCTGCTCTCCTCTCTGCTGTTGTCAGCTCTCATTTCAGTGAGGAAACATTTCTCATGTCAAATGAATATATTTCGCACACTCAGAATGAAGTTTCTCCTGATTGAAATAAAGTAAAACTCCTAAAGATCCCTGTCTGACAGTGTTTTTGATTGAATGACAGATTGACATCATGACTACAGAACTTTATTCAAGGCTTCGAGCCATCGCCACTGCCTCCTGTCTGCCAAAAATATGAGTTGATTTTTGTCTCTCAGCCACAGTCTGTGTTTTGGCTGTTTGCCAGTCAGCACTCCACACTGCCACCTCTTCTCTTTTCCTTTCCCAGGGACTTCTGATGAGCTGTGAAAGAGCATCGATGGACTCCTACAGTGCACCTTCCACGTCTCTGGATTGTAATCATGGGCACAAGTCCCCCCAACACATACACATCCAAGGCAAACTCATTCATAGGCATAACAAATAGGATCCAGTCTCTGTGGCCTAATGAGAAATCAGAAGTCATCCACCTGAGTAGAACTCTCAGCAGGGAGAATTTTAAATCTCCCAAATCCCCTCACTTTTGGAAACAATAAAGGTTAGCCCTCGCTGTTAAGGGCAATACATACTGTGTCGTGTTAATAACTGTTATGCTTTCTCTCCCTGTAAAGATTTATTTTGCAGAAGAGGATACCCCCCTTAATTTTGTCTAAGATTTGTTCTAATCAGAGTTTTTAAAATGAGGTTTAAAATGACTGAATCCAGATTTAAACTCTAAGCTCTGTTGCAGACTTAAAACATGATGTATGTTTAGTAAACCCAAGGCTATTGATTTAACACAAAATTTAATGGGTTTAGTCAATATGGAGATGCTCACTTACCCAAATTGAAATGAATAAATAAAATAAAGAATGCTTTTGGGGCATGGTAAGTAAAAACAGGGAGAAACCATGAACTTTCAGCTGCTCTGTACTCCTTAACAAAACATTACATTGTTTTCTAGCTAACATAAGCTACAAAGTTAACAAAATATTACACAGTTTTCTAGATAATGTTAGCTAAAAAAGTTAACAAACATCACATTTTTTTGTTAGCTGAATAAAAGGTAAAAAAGCAGAAAAGTTAATGAAGCATTACACTGTTTTACTACCTAACTACCTAATTTCTCCACCTTTAAGGCAAATTAATGGAGCGACTGGATCATTTTGCTCAGTCCAAAAAATAAAAAATCTAAGTAAAAAATGGCAGTAATTTTAAAAGTAAAACCTCCTCATGTTTAAGTTTAAGTAAAGTTAATACTGGATCACATCTTTAGTAGTTTAAAGTTTTTGTGCCACAGAATAACATTTAATTTTGGTTTTGAGTAAAAAAAACAAAAAAAAAACAAATAAATAGAGGCTTAAATTTAATCTTTTTTTATTTCAAGCTAATTTAAAAGATTGGTGCAACATAATTTAGAGTTAAGCCATGATTTAATTGGGTTTAAAAATGAATCGTTTTCAGAGCAACTCAGCCTTCGCTGCCTACCTTGTGAGGTTTTGTGGTCCTCTCATTATCAATGCTACTCTGTAAACCCACTTAGTAATCCAAGAGAAAAGACAGGACTGCCGACCACCCTCGACTATTAAGCCCTCCCGGTGGTAATAACCAAATCCAATAGAATTAAAATCCAGCCATAAATATAAAATACCAAGCTTGACCGTCTCCCTGATTCCTAATTAATTTTGCCACATAATTTCCCTTTAGATTTGGTCAGCGATACTTAATGTTACCGCTCACATTCACATTGTAATTAGTGTAAAATAAAAGGCGCTCCCATCTCTCATTCTTCCTCTGGTGGTTTCTCATCACAGCAAGTGATTTAAACCCAATGCACCGGCACTTCTAAGCAGCCATTTTTCAATTACACTGCCACTGTCCATATTGCTAAACTTCGTCCAGGGCCATAAAACCAACAGTGTTCTCCACACTGGAAGCAGCACATAATGAGGACAGGAATGAATGAACAGATGACTACAGTGTTTTTTTTTTTCACGACCACCACCTGAAAAGATTATAGCCACTGCTGCAATACTACAGTGGTGTGGAGATATTTCACTGTATCACATTGTTAACCATCTCGCCAATAACTGCTGCAACTAAGAATTATTTTAAGTATTGATTACTTTGGGGATTATTATTTCAGTCCAGACAGAAATCACTTCTCCCTGAACTGATAGTGCAGAGGTAAAATGATTTGTGTAGCGGTGTAAATGGCATGTACCCAGCATTGGGTTGGGGGGGATTTGCTGTATACCTGCCTAAAAATAACCCGAGGTACAGAGAACAGCGTACACTTGCAGAACAAGGCTGCAGCTGATCATGTCATGAATGAGAAGTGCTGCTCAACCACCCTCTGTAAATGGAAAGCAAAAACAAGTATTGTGGAAATGTAAGGTACAAGGTAGATTTATTTATCACTGTAAAACTCAGGGTTGTATAACAAGACCA
>JAJHUR010098501.1:0-19057 GCA_027495735.1 Lutjanus campechanus | reverse complement strand
TACAGAAACATTTCATCAGTCACACAAGATAAATGTTTACTACGTCATAACCTATGCAGAAAAGGTGTTTCCATCTCCATTCAAGTGTGTTAACTCTTTTTTTTTTTAAAGACAAAAGTCCCCTCAAGCAAGCAAAATTTTTTTTTTTTTTTTTTTTTTTTTTTTTTTTGAATTTTGCCATTTCCATCAACCTTCAAAACATGCATAAAGAAATAAATAAAGAAACACAGCTTCAGATGGTTCCATGGTGCTGCGTTTAATGAGATGAAACTGTGATAACCTTTGTGCATGCATGGTGTGCAAGGCATGTCTGTAACAGGAGATGTGCTCTGTGGACATTTTAATGTAATCTCATCCTCAGCGGGGTGTAATGTAGATGTAAAGGTGTAGATGTGTCTCTCTGTGCTGTACAGCAGAAAAGACCTCAAGTAGAAATGAGATCTTTATATCTTATTCAGACTGCAGACTGACAGAGGTTAAAACTGCATCGCTACTTGATGTGATTAATCTGACAGGGTCAATGCATGTTGTCCAACCAGGCTTCAAGATCTCCTCCTGATCAGGAATGAATGTGATGAACAAGTCAAATGTTGCTCTGCTTTGGTTAACATGACTCTGTCAGGGATGGAATTTTTCTTTTTCTTGATTTTATTCATGATTAAATTATATTTTCAACTATCTGACCAGTCTAATAAAAGAGAGATTAAAAAAAGAGAGCAAGAGAGAAAGAGAAAGCACAGATTCAGTTTATCTATCATTGTTTTGTGTCAATTAATTCTGTGGTTTAGCAGTGTTGAGCTTGATGGTGCAATCAGAGACCTGAAGAATGATAAACTGTGATGACAGTCGACTTGGCACTCATATCGCTCAGATCAGTCAGGGGGTTTCCTGTGTAGAAGACGTACAAAATTTTATCAATCAGAGATTAATTACACTGTGGTGGTTTTGTGATGAACACACATACAAAACCCTATGAATTATCAATGACAATGTTTCGTAATGTTCAATGGCACAATTTGTTCCCCTGCAATTTCTGTGCACGTTAACTATGGTTACGGTTAAGGTAACATCGTGGTTATGGCAAATTATATACAGTTAATTCATGGTTAACTTTCAACCCTGACTCTTCCAAATTATGCTTGTATAACCAGATTTATTTCATTATTATGTTGTGATAACACGATTTATGTCTGGATTATGTCCAGATGCATTTCTTTGAATGAATGAGTACATTTCTATAACACGCTCAACTTGCAAGGTTGTGGTTTAACTCTGACACCAGAATCCAGGCTTCATGCACATGACTAAATTGCCAAAACATGTGGTATCGGTAAAGAAATATCATGATTTTGGTAAAGCACTTAAGGTTAGGGAAAGATTGTGATTTCACTTAAATGTTAGTCGACCCCTTTTCTGTTGGTAAACATTATGACATCTTCTGTGGGCTGAGGTTATGTAAAGGCAAAATTATTCCCTGAAAATATTAAGTAACACTCGCTAGCAAGTTTTAATGGCTTGTTTCTTTATAATGGCTGAAGAATATACAACCTCTTCTGACTATGTATGGTCACTCACTCTTCAGGACTGTGAATGTTACTTGAAAAAGTTTACATTGATCAGTTGGAGCAGACTGGCTGAACTGTACATGTTCACTCAATGGATGGATGAGATTTCTACAATTACCATAATATTTGGCAATTGGATGAATATATCGGCTGTCTAATTTAATGGTCTGCACGAATGACAGACGCTGCTCTGCCCCACACTCAGGTCCTTAAACAGCCTGTGGAGCCAAACTATTTTCACACTTAACATGGTGAATTAAGGATTTATTAGACAGTTTTGGTGAGTTTCATTTTGTTTCTGTGAGTTTAAATTATGTGTGTTTTACAGAGTTAATAAAGGCAATTAATACTTGTCTTAGTTTGGTAAAAGAGAGAAACTTGAATTCAAAAGGTGATAGGTTGTAGTTTTTTATTTTATATGTAAAGTATGTATGAAAATATTTCCTGGGCATTTGAGTTCATTTGGTTTATTTTGTCGTGGCTTGCACACATTTCCCAGTTTTCATCTTATCATGTTTAACCATAGTTGTCTTAAATTTTGAGCCATTACTACTTTGAATCTGGCACCAACAACACGGCAAGATGCCATTTTTGCTTGGTTATGTGGCCTACTACTCTGCGGTGATTCTTGTTTGTCTCCGGTTTTACCTTTGTTTTACCTTATTTTCACTTGTGAATAATGCTGTAGTCACTACATCTAGATAGTGTTATGCAAGATAGCTTATTTTGGCGGGAAAAAAATAAAATATGTTGTCAGTGAACTTACTTACTGATACATTCCAAATCAAAATTGGTGCGACTTGGTACATTAAGTAACATTTCCTCATTATGTTCATGGAAAATGCAATCGGTGGGCAGTCGTTTCAAACAAATTGTATTTTCTGTTGCAAATTAGTTGTTTATAAAAGTAATTTCTGGGAGACAAGTCTGTAACCTCCCATGGCTGTTTGCTTGCAGTCAAAATGCAGTATATTAACATCATGTGGAGGTAAACATCACTCTGCTCTGAATTGCAGCACTCTTCACTTTTGCCTTGACTGGTATTTATTTTTCAGAATACCTCAAGATAACAGCACACCATCCCTTTTGCTTATTACATTTTTTATATTCCATTAAATGTGACTTACATTATTACGTTCTCTTCACTTTAATGACCGCACAACTGGGGCCAGTGGAATTTATGAACAAATATGAACTCTCTAATAGCTGCACTGCTTGATATAATAAAACAGAAAGTGGTTCTGAGGACACATTGTTTGTGTGTGATGGAGATTTGCCAAGAAAAGAGGAGAGCATGTGTGTGAGAGAACAAGATGGGAAGGGTTAAATATTTAATTATTCTTACCATCCCCTGCAGTGAAGACCCTCCATTACTGAAGATACCAGTGCGTATGTGTGTTTGAGATGGAGGTGTGTGTATGTGTGTGTGTGTGTGTGTGTGTGTGTGTGTGTGTGTGTGTACCTGCGTGTCTCTTTGTCTGTTAAATCTTTAAGTAAACAAAATAAAACCCTGAAAGGGCAGGAAACGAATAAGACTAGAGTGATAGTGTTTAGGATGATGTTATTTGCTCGACAAAAAGACTGAAGAACAAAAACACACAAAAACAAGCTCTCCTCACATCCAGTTTCCTGGATATCCTCTTGTCTTCTTGTCCTTTGAAGGCTCCATCATGACTGGTATGAAACTAATTGAATAACTGCAGAAACACAGGTTTTCTTCCAGCTTATGCTTGAATAGTCACTCTCACAAATACAATGAAAAAAGGATTTTAAAAGAGAACCCTGTAATACATATATTTACTGCAATAAAATATCATATAAAATGACTGTGACATATCATCAGGGTTTAAGGAAACATGCTGAGAACAGCGCTAAAGCTACAGTGTCCTCCTTTGACAGTTCATTTCTGATCCATAACTTGTGTTTTTGTTTGCCTGTTTCACATTCAATTAGAGTTCAAATTAATGCACGATGTTCAACAATGAGTTAATGGTTAAAGGTATAGATGTTTATAACGGCTAAATTGAGCAATATGCTCAATTTATTTATTAATTTAATATATGGAGTCTGGCAGGCAGAAGGCAGCCAGTCACTGAACTCCAACTCCAAAGTGTGCATTTTCAGGGCAGTGGGCTTTTGCTTTCAGGATAACGGGCTTAGCTTTACATTGACAAACAACTGACAGTCAAAAACAGCTGTTCAAATTACGGTGTAGAGCTTGTTGCTTGTTATTGTCAAATTAAAATGTTTCGCTCATCTTGCACTCCTGCAGTGTTCCTGCAGCCTGCCTGAGCTTTCTCAAGTCTGGGGAGGAGGAACAACTCCCTTCAACCATATACTTTCTTTTCAATAGGATTTTGACCTATTTAATATGTATTCTATGGTTCCAACTTGCTATTTGGACTGCAGTACTCATTTCATTTTTGCATGCACAATTATTACATGTTGCTCCTTTACAGTTCGTATATTTTAAAGGAGAAATATCTAACACTGGAGCCATAGACAGCATATAAAATAGGTTGAATGACTGGCCCTCTCCTCCCGAGACAAAAAGCTCAGGCAGGCTGCAGGGACAGTGAACCTACAACCACGAAACATTAAAATCCTACACCGTTAAGTTGATCAGCTGTTTATAACTCTGTATGTAAAACTAAACCTGTTATCCTGAAAACAAAAGTCCACTGCTCTGAAAATACACAGTATACAGTGATTGCCTGTCTTATCGCAGACTCCACTAATATATTGCTCAACCGTTATAAAAATCTACACCTTCTATTAATTTCTTACATCTCAGACAAAGATACTAGATTATTCAGCATTAAGTTTAACTCTACTTAATGTGAAATGTACAAACAAAAACAGACATTCCGGGCTGGAATGGAAATGGAAATTGTCCATCGTCAGAGCATGTTACCTTAATCTCTGATGACATATCATGGTCATTTTATGATTTAGTACAGTAAATACAGTATATTACATATTTTTCCTTTAAGTTTATTGTCATGTGCATCTGAAGTTGTGAATCCCACTGAAATGGAAAGTTTTTGCTCTTCTCAGGTTCTGTATTGAAAATATGCAGAGGTTTGTTAACACAGCTGTTATCAGAATATTATCCGTATATTGTATGCATATCATTTTGTATGCCTGTGAGCGTTTTTCTGTGTGTTTGAGAACACCGTTTTTTGTTTAATCTCAGGACAGTTCCCTTTCATTTGGTGCTGCTAATTAATTCATTGTATCACTGTCCAAAGTAGCCATTATAAATTGCCAGAGAGAATTTTTTGAAATCCAACCCACTCAGCTGCCTCAGGCTTTCTGAGTGAGACACCAGTCAATACAGCTGAGCGAGTGTTTGTGTGTCACAAAGGTGAAAATCTACATTCATACCAGAGGACAGTTTTTAACTGACGGTGAATAAATGCTAAAAGCATTGATGCATACAGTACACACGTAAGCAGAGAGGAGAAGTGTACGAATGCACAAACCAGAACACATTTTACAACAAATGATCCATTTCATTCAAATGCCAAATCTTCACTTTCATCTTAATAAAATGTATAAAATGGGTTTCTTCAGCCAGCTTTCTGTGTGTCTGAGTAATGCTGTGTGCCTGCACAGTGTGTGTGTGTGTGTGTGTGTGTGTGTGTGTGTGTGTCTTTATATGTGTGGGCATAGATGTCATAGCAGCAGGCGGGGAGGTGTTGATAACTTATTTGGCATTTTGACAGTGATAAAGGACATTTGTTGCCCTTAGCAATGCATAAAAACACACAGGCATGCAAATACACATTAACACGCAATGTATGGCAGCCAATGTTTTTATAAAATCAGTACATAGATTCAAAAACATCTGGAGACTAACAAAAGAAATTTTCTCCTTCGCCCACATTGTACTGAAATAATTCTGGGGGATGTGCCATTCTTTGACAAGAAGCAGCTACAGTATGGACAATGAAGTAAAAGCCCCCAACAGCAAGATTTCTCCAAACTTAGACTTTGTGGACAATAGCAGCTCTCTCTCTCACACACAGACTTAGATTTTTACTATATTTGTGGGGACCCATCATTGACATAATGTATTTCCCAGTTCAGTGGTTCTCAAACTTTGGACGGATGGATGAATGGATGGATGGATGGATGGATGATCAGACCACTGTTGCATGTAAACTGTGCAGGAATACCTTCCTGACCAAGGCAGGTAATACATCAAACTTTTTTTTTTTTATCACCCTATCCAGTTCCACCCTTTGAAGCAGTGTCATCAGTCACAATCTGCATAATCGATAATTATCAATACCAACCGATATAAAACTTCCCTGTCATGATAGACTTTTCAGCTCCTTGATATATTTTTTCAGTCAAGTATCCGCTGACAGGTGCAAAACATTTTGGCCATGAGTGTTAGCTTATTAAGGTAAATCCCACTGAAACATTTTTTTTTTCTTGATATTGACAGTATTTTTTATCCCTGTCAGGCATAAGCCGGGAGGGGATTATGCGGTCGCTTCTGTGAGTGCGTGTGTGAGTGAGTGTGTGCTTGATCAGCAGACCTACATCTTGACCAGAGAGAATCTCAAATATTACTGGACTGATCTGCCCAGTTTTTTTGTGTGTGCACATTCATGACTTTATGCTGAAGGATTCTTGTGATTCATCATTCTTGAACAACCTTGAAAAACCTTTTTTTACAGCTCCATGCCAGCAACAGCTGTGACAGGCATTATGTTTTCAGGTCATTCTATTTTTTTTCAAAATTGGGTCAAGCGTTCACTTGGACTCAAGGATGAACTGATTAAATTTTGGTGGTCAAAGGTCAAGGTTATGATGCCCTCACCAAAAGAATTCATACATGAATTATGACAAAATTACACACTAAAGGGATAAAATGGATGAAGTGATAACATTTTATATCCAAAAGGTCAAAAGTAAATTTCAGTGTGACGTCACAATGTTCAGCTCTCTATCAGTCGCCTGTACTCTGTAAAAAATAGTCTCTAAGTGAAGACAGCGTGTTTCTCATTGAAAATTATTCACTGGAATCACATACAATGAACACACAATGTATCGTGATAACTTGCAAAAAATACACTTAATACCTTTGATTGAATTCTGTCAAAGTTGCAGGTCGGTATAGTTGTTCTGACCATGTGAGACGACGCTGAACATGAAAGCGTTTGTTGCTTTCTTCTTTTAGGTTTTAAGGCAGTTTTTTTAATTAAACTAAAACGTGTTGTATAATTGTTTTAAGAACTATACATGATGGATTTTTTTAAATTAACGTTAAAAAAAAAAATCTCAAGTATGCCCTGCTGTACCCCAAGATACCCTACACTGCCCTAGCCCCTTACCCTAACCCTACCCATCGAGTTCCTAAGCCCAACCTAAAACCAAGTTTACTAGTAGTGTGTAAGAGTGTTTGATATGGTCCTATAAGGTTGTTTCTGCCATAACAAAATTTTTGATGATATGACAAAATATTGAAAAATATTTTTGGTTTAGAACTCACAACAGCTGTTGAGCTCTCCTCGCAGGATTTTTGGCTCTCCTTGTAATCAACCAGGTGCTTCTGCTTGAGGTGGTGAAATTAGTTTGTTGGATTGCTCACATTTGCAGCTAGTCTGCTTGCATAAATATCACCATGGTTTATTGTACATCTGATGTTTGTAAACCACTTCTTCATACTGAAGTCACTCTCCTTTTTGGTGGCAACCTGTCCACCGTGTAGCCTGTAGAGATGTTACTTTTGCTTTCAACTATGCTTGTTGCTGTGTGTAACAGTGTGATGTCATTCTGTCAACAAGTTATAATATTGTGATTATCATTATATGATTTTTTTTTTTATCATGAAAAAAATATATAGCTATATATTGTGAACGATATGATATAGCACACCCCTAACAGTGGGCTCCCAGTTTTTGAACACCACAAATATAGTTGAACAAGCCCCCACATACAAAATTCACAGACACAAACAAGCCCTTTCTGTATACATATTTTCACCTACACAAATATTGACGTGCACACAGACAATCACTTAGGCATGTTGTAGCATGCATAATCATTACATCCTCTGGGCAACAAAACAATTAAACAGAAGGAGATGCTTCATAGATCACAATTGCTCCTGCAGGGCTAAAAGGTGGATGCAAATGAAGCTTTTCAGTGTCACTTCTGAATGTTTGGCTGTATGTGTGTTTGTGTACATATTTGGGTGTCAGTGTGTCACTGTGAGCAAAAGAGGGAATTAAATTCTCTTTGTATCTTCAAAGCATTAGATAGAGTGAAGAGTAGCACGCCCAGATGAAAGTGACACTGGAGACAATTCCACCACGAGGCACGCAAACACGCTAGCCTGCAGCCCACACAAATACTGTATGTGCAACCTGCTGCATGCAGCAAGGAGCGTAATGAGAGATGTTTAGGGAGAAGGAGGAAATACTAATCAAAAAGACGAAGGAAATGTGGGATAGAATATTAAAGAAAAGGCAAATGGATGTTGTCCTGGGGCATACACAGCATGTATTAAAGCATTAGTCCCACAATATTTATCATCCTCTTTCTTGCTTGCATGTTCCAGCCAAGTCCGCTGCATTTAATTTTTTGTTTGTTTTAATCAGGGTGAGTTTTTTCTTATTTCTGTCATTTTAGTGGGTTTGCTATCCCACTTGCTGGAGCGCTTGCTGAGAATTATCACAGAGGGGTTCTGCCGCAGTCAGAAGCAGAGACACAGGGGCTCACACTCACTCTCATTATCTGAAATCTCACATACAAGGTAAGCTCCCTCATGTTGAGAGTCTTTTAGAAAAAGTATCACGGATTATTCACTCATTACATGACAAGTAACATCTGTTTAGGGCATTCTGTGCACTGTTTGTGTAGACATTTTTCATGTTTGTGTGTTTGTGTATTTCTTTTCTGTGGTTCTTTTGATGGTTGTGTGTCTGTTTGGTCCCCTATCCACCTCCCCTGTTGATTCTGATCTGAGATGAACCCTTATCCGATTGGATCTTTCTTGCTCCCAGGGGGAGGGTCTGGAAATAGGCTTATCCCCTGATTGGATCGTTTGCCCCTGAGGGAAGGATACAAGGGAGGTCAAAAAGAAAACCACGCTATCTTTTGGCTAGTGCTCACAGGGGTCCTGCATTAACTAACACACACATACACACACTAAATGCATCAAGGTCTCTTAGGAGATTTCAGTGAAGAGTTTGATGACCCCATAGAGAGAACAGCAAAGACATGAGGGTGTGATAGCCTCCGCAGACACAAACACACAGCAGACATGTTGACCTCAACAAGCTGTCAGAAAAACTGTAGCTGTCCAGAATTAATCAGGATCAATCAGCAGTTTGTTGTGTTGGGGGACGCTAGAGTGGGATATGGGCTTTGTTCCAGTATATATATGGTTTGCTTTGCTTTTTAATGTCTACTTGTTAAACTTTCTGACCCTTTCCTGGGTTTCACTTTTCACTCTCTTCTTTTTTTTCTTACATTTAAATGTTTCCTACAGTAATAATCTGCTGTATCAAAATAGTGTGAACCACAGCAATGCCAGCAGGTATTAAACACTGTGTGAGACATCAATCAAGAGGGAAAATAAACAGAAGAGAGAACATTTTTGTTACAGATTACTTTCCGACAAGATCAGATCAAGTGGTTAGAATGATGTAGTACTTCCAAAAAAAGGTACAGCCCATTAAAGAAAAGCTAGATAGATGCAAATGAAAAAGAGAGTCCTCAGTGGGGTGATAATGGTATAATCAAGCACATAAAGGCTACATAAAATACAATGGATTTACAGGCCTGTAAACACAACATGGAAATTATCAGCTTCTAAAGATTTTATGGCAAACATTTGCAAACATTTGCTTATGTACATAAACAAGCGGACAAGTATCAACATTAACATCATTTGGAGTTAGAATATGCATCATATATTCACTAGAACTGCCGCCAACTAAAGATTTTCCTGGTCACCTAATTTTCGTTTGTTCAAGCCATGGTCACTGCATGTTTATTATATTAATTGAATTTTTAAATATATATTTATGAGGGCATCAGAAAATGGCTGCTGAGAGAGAAAGTTCTAAGTAGCATTAACACTGTGCTACATTACAGAGAAATACAAAACCATAGTAAAGAGCCTTTAAAATATAAACTTTATAAGGGCTGCCGTAGTGATTCTGTGTGTCAGAATAACCTAGAAGGAGACTGAAGATTTTTAAAATTTATTTCACAGAGGTTTCATTGTTCAAAACACAGGAATAAATACCTTTCAGCCTGTGGTTTTATCAACATGATGGATGATACAAATATATACTTACAAATGAATTCACCACAAATTCACTCCTCTCTTGTTTCACTGCCTGAACTCACCATGTCTTCATCATCCCAGAGTCAGAGTCCTGGTCCAGGTCATTGTAAATCCCCTCTGTACTGTATTCGCTTTCTTCAAACTGGCCTCCACTTGTCTTAGATGCTCTTTTCCCGTCCAGGTAAACAGTTAGCAGCAGTGTGCTGGGAAGTGACTTCATGTTACAAGAGAGAAGGACTTTCGTCCCAGCCCAAACAACAAGGCAGAGCTCCCAAATAGAGTGTGAAGAGTAATATCTGTTTGATTTTTTTCTGTGACTAATGGCTAAATTAAAACTTGGTCAACTAAGACTTTTCCCATCAGCTAACAGTTAACTCGACTGTTACATTGCAGCCCTAATATATCTACTCTCCTTTTATCTCTGATTTGTTCTCCACCATCTCCTGAGGGAAGTATCTGGCTCTTTAGCTGCCATATGCTCCACTACTTCCACCAGCTCCTTAAGTTTTTCTGTTTGCAGCTCGGCATGTAGTGTACAGGGAGTTTATCACAGCTTTTTCACCAGAAACAGCTGCCTGTTGCGTCTGGAAACAACACTGACAAACAGCAAAATCAGGTGATAATTCTGTTTTGGTTCGTCACTTCAAGCTACACCTTTTACATTATACTTTACATAGTCATCTCATACATTGTTGAGTGAAAAATAGTGATTACAGCAGCTTTAAATAAGTAGGTCTATGTAAGAACAGAACAGTTTAAGAGATTACATAGTTCACTTTATGATCAAGATGATTGCTCTGCTTGTTTTTGTTATAATAAGGTAAATACTAATGAAGTCTCTTGTAAGAATTGAACAGCTCCACAAAAGTTGCAGGCTTCTCAAGGCAAAGTCATTAGGGGTATGTTGTTGGATGTGTTGGAAAAAAAAAATCCATGTAGGCACGAAATGCTTCCAGCAGCTTGACTGGCCACTTGCAAAGGCTACAGGTCATTCTAACTCCAACTCAGTATAGATCACATAATCATTAACAACATGGCACCATAATACCTGAGGAACTATTTCCACAGGACTCATGAATATCGGAGGAGAGCTTTGGCACTGCTGACCTGCGCCTGTCCACACCGAAGACAAATATTGGTAAACATGTCTCGAGGTGTTCTGGAGCTAAACACTGGAGTTAATAACTTCTAACCATTAAGGGCTTATGTAATCATGATCATTTCAGAGCAGATATTAGCCAAAGGAGGATACAAAAGTGCAGATATGACCTTAACAATCAGATCAAAGTTAATAAGTTAACACAGTTTTATTTTAATTTGGTACTTGTGATGTCAGTTGTCTCCATAGCAATGTAAAGTGTATTTTTTTTGTTACCTCACCATTGTCGTCTCCAGATCAAGTACCGTTCTGCTGTTAGTTTGCTGTTTTCGATAAAATCAAAGACCACCCTCGGCAACGTACTGTGCATGCTGACGTCGTGAATTTTAATGCTGATGGGTTGAGCACATGTGCAGTAAATATGTATGCACACAGATGTCCCCAACTCTCTGTCCCTGGAACCCACACACGCACGCACACATACTCATGAACAGTTGGTGTATATGTAACACTTGTCTGAGAGGAGATAGAAATAGATCAAGCCGTGGCTTGTCATAGCAGGAGTTAGCCATAATGACAAGAGGTGTTAGAGGCGGAGGAGACGGGAGGTGAAGAAGAGAGGAGAACAGAAGCAGAGAGAGATATAAAAAAAAACAGAAGAAGGGTAGTGACAGAGCATGTGGGAGGGAGGTGGAGAGAGATAAAGTCAAGAAATGGGGGAGAGAACAGGTTGCTTGACTGCAGGAGAGAGAAAATTAAAAGGAGAAAAGATATGAGAGAATCATGCGTTTTATTTTACCTGGAATGAGAAATTATTTAGGAAACGCAACTTTATTTAAAGATAAAAAGGTTTAAAGTACATATATATTGATTATCGACTGCTGGTTGGACAAAAAAGCAAGTCAAATTAAGGCTAACTAGTAGATTTATTTTTTAACTCTGCTGTTGCTTTAATGTAATAAAATAAGCAGCGTGCAAGCAGCTCAGAGTCACTGATCTTTCCTCCAAACCAGTGAATCACACCTGTTGGCTGCTATAACAAGACTGACCTCTATTCTGGTAGATTCTTCACCAGCTAACTCCCTGGCAGGAAATTGGCATGGATACTCTGAAAGCTGAAGATGTATCTAATTACCTTATTCTTTTCCACCAAGACCCATGAAACGCTGAGCCCTAATGAAACAATCTATAGCATATGGTCATCCATGATACAAGTCCATTTAGGGTCCAGGTCCACTTCTGTTAGTTAAACTGTGCACAATTTGGATGCAAAGTAAGGCACAAGTAGCAAGGAAGTTGTATTTAGTCTCTTAATTAATCTTTGGTTTGTTTCTAACATGAATTAAACCAATCAGCGCATCATCTATCATTCCCTTTAAAAGCCAGGTGCGCCTGTAACTGGCGCATTGCTATTTAAATGTTGCATTTGACAAGTTCCAGGAGTGAACGGTTTTCTGCCACGGACACGGATCAGCTCATGTGTGAACTCAGAGGATGCTGGAATGACCCACTTGCAAAGAGGTGCAGCAGTGACTTTGACAGCAACAGGGAGTGCATATGGACAGCTGGCATTAGTCTCTAAATCATCTGACAGGAGATTACAGATGTCTGTTACAGCCTGGTGGGATAAGTGAAGTTTACAGTGGCATTCGTCTTTGCTGAGGGACAGGTATGTGGTCTTTGACCGGTGTACCCTTTGCCTCTGCTGTCTCCCTTGACTGCACATGAGCAAATGCACTGTTATGCACTGCTTTGCTTCCCTGCGTGTGTAACAAGCAGATTGTATGCACTTTGTGAGCCCGTTTATGTAGCCTCTTAATATCTGAATAATGCATCTTTTAAATAGCAGGGTGTTTTTGGTCAGTGGCATAATAGTTCTTTGCTCCTCTGCAACTCATTAAATGGTGATCTGAGGCCACTGATTAAGAATGGCTGAGATAAAACATATCATTAAAGGACCAGTGTGTAAGATTTAACGCCATCTAGAGGTGCGGTTAAAGATAGCAACCAACTGAATACCACTCAATTCAGCCTCCCCTTAAAAGGAACTACAGTGGCCACAAAACTCAAGAAAAAAGACACTCTAAAGGTTTTATTTACAGCCAGTGGTAGAAACATGGTCGCACAATATGGCGGACTCCATGAAAGAGGGCCCACTGCCTCTGTGGAAATAAACAACTCATTCTAAGGTAACAAAAACACAACAGTTCTTATTTTAAGATGATTACAAACTAATTGAAAAATACTTATGAATATTTCTGTCATATTCTACTAATAGATCTCTCTAAATCCCTAAAAAGTCCTTTATATTCAATGATGAATAGTAGTATGAATGTCTGTGTACAAATCTGAAAAATTAATGAAGTACATTTTCTCTTAATAACGTTTCTCTTCAATGCAGACAAATGCCCACGATGGTGTCATAAATAGCTGACAGTCATTGTCTTGTGATGGAGATGCTGTCTGTCTCATTGGCCTAATTGTCTCTCACTTGCCATATTGGTGTCAACAGTGCGAGAAAAATCAAAACAGATCAAAATCCACTGACACTCTTACTGTTATATCTTGGCCTCAAAGGTTAGGGAAATGTTTTTCTGACGAGTTTAATGAAATAAAGTTAATTTATTTAGCTATAGATAACTCTGACAGAATGACCCCTTACTTGGAAAAAAAAAAAAAAAAACTTGCTTCTGCAACCAAGCAAACAACTTTTCAAGCTGATTTGCCCAGTCAGTTTGTTTACTTCGGGGCTCCATGTTCTCCTCCAAATGTCTGCAGAGGATGTGTCAAGTTGGCCCCAGGCAGGCTGCCAGCTTACCTGCAGAAAGTGTCTTCTTTTCCATAGAAATAAAAATAAATAGCCATGGTGTCCACGGAAATGTATTGGATTCTGTGATGGATATCTTCCCTCCCTCTCTCTCAACTCTCTTGACCTTCCTACTTAACCTTCTCTTCTTCTGCTGTTTAGCATCCCAGCAAGGGAAGCGGCCTGCGCTCACCCATGCGTGCTACCAACATTACAAACACACATGCAACGTGCACACAAGTGTACACACAAACAGACCCGCAAAGAGACAAACAAGCGAAGCCATGCATAACAGATGTGTTATGACAGGTCTGATTTGATTTCACTCTCTAGGACATGAGGCATTGTATGGCACTGAAAAAAGAAACAGATATATGGACGTGTTTAGTAAGTCACACAACTTTGTCTAACAACCTAGCAGTTGAAGAAGAACCACAACCACTGAAGATTTCACAAATAAAAGTGTGAAAGTTCAGACAGATAAAGATCAGAAGGTAAAGACTGGCATGACAGTGGAATCTTGTATTTTAAAAATGAGAGAGACAAGCAAAATAGAGACCGAGAATGTGAGAGTGAAACAGAGAGACGGAGGGAGAACTCGCTATTTGCTAACCTGGTGAAACAAAACTCCACTTTTCAGCCTGATGACAGTTAATCGATGAGAAGAACAGGAGAAAATATGATAACATGACAGAACACAAAGGGAGCACATGCTGCCGCTGGACACTGAGGTAATGACACACACGTACACGTGCACCGGTACAGGCATACACACACACACACACAGAATTTAAAGGTCATCAGCAAGTCTGACTACCCAGAAGACAGCTGACAATCAATAGAAGAAAAAAGAAGATGGAACAATAAGCAAGGAGGTTGTTATTTGGGTATTTGGAGTATTTTGTTCCCTTAGAGACGAGAAAACTTGGTTGTTGTTTCAGCTGACCTTCAAATGGCATCAGCAGGCCAAATAACATTGGAAGACATTTCATTACATTTTTCGCCTTTCTATGCAGCCAACAAAGCATCAAAATGAGATTCATAATACATAAACAATAAATACAGAAATGATCGTTTCTTGTTCTGGTTTTGATATTTTCTTTACACTTTGTCAGAGCAAAATCTTCTGTAATGTCTCAATTCATGCAGCTGTTCTGACTTCTGAAAAGCACATAAGAGAAGTGTTTTAATTTGTTTTTGCTCTGTAGCCCTGAGAATTTCTCTCTCTTCTCACACCAAGGGCACTGGATTCATTGTGGAAGTGGGGGGAGAAAAAAGTATTTGTCTAAGTGTGTGTGCACTGTATACATTTAATCCTCTTTGACTGGATTTAAATTTAAATATTCTACTCATTTTATGTTTACCTGTTTTATTTTACCTTGTGTCTTAGAGTGGACTGGGATGATTGAAACGTCTTTTCATTGTGGGAATGCATCTGAATACGTTATGCGGGGAAGCACAAATAATGCACTGGAAACAGATATTTCTCTTTTGTTTCTCATTATTATTCAGGAAAGAATAATTTCCAAAACCTAAGGCAGTAACATTCAGAGTACTACTTTTTACTTTTATCTAATTACAATTTACACTTAGTTTTACTTGAGTATAATATTCTACAGTAGTACGATGAACTGCAGTAACATGAACACATCAAGGAACACTGAACACAGCATCATTGCAATTTAAGATTAGTCCTGCAGTATGTTTTTTTTTATATCTTTACTGTAAAAAGGTCTTATTTCAAATGCAAAATAGAATCTTTTGATCAAACATTTTTCAGTTTTGTATTGCTCCATGTCCCCCAGTTAAAGAGGTGAAAGTTTAGTTAAAAAATAAAAATGAAAAAGAGATATGAAAATCACAGTATGAGGATGTTGAAATATATTTCATAATTAATTATATGCCAATTTTTAATCAACTTGATGCTTTGAAGGCCCAACAATTGCATAGCCAATGAATATTAGGTTATACATTTGTCTGATTGAACGTGACTTCCAGTATAAACCACATCCACATCTGGTCTCTTGTCCTAATACAGATACAGAAACAGATAATTTTGCTTTTTGAACAGATACAGATAAAGATGATGGCGTCTCTTTGCACCTTTACATTTTACCATGAGTGTTGCAACCATGGGCATCCAGTTATAGTTAAAAGAGGGATGCCTTGGTGTTTAGGTATACCTTTGTATATAGGTTATGTTATAGACAGAGGTTACTTGTTGATGTACCTGCAAACCTTGTGGAAAATAAAATAAAAAAATGTTCACAAGAAAAAAGGGTAGGCTACAAGATTAGTATGGAAGGAAATTTTCCATTTAATTAACCGAAACTGCCATTTCCAGCAATACAGAGCCTTCAATCATGATCAATAAAGCTGTTCATTCAGTATAAACTGCAATTTATATTGCACTATTACATATTAAAATGTTAGTTTTTCATTGTGTTCTGCACTTTCAGCAGTCAGTGACAGATAAATGGTCACAAAGGGCAATCCTTTACTGCATACTGTCGTCAGAAACCGAGTACAATTAGCTGATAATTACCCTAATCAGCCACTATCAGTAATCAATACACACATTATTAAACCATTAATCAAACCAATAACTAACAGCAGTCAACATCAGACAACCTTATAACCTTTAAGAGCTACCTTGTCTGTCTGTTGTGATGACAAATTATACAAATAAAAATAGCAGTTTGAATTAAACTATAGCTAAAACTCCCTTTAAGCAATATGACATATTAACAATTCTTTACACGTCCTTAAAAATACAACAACTTTAGAAACACAAGATAAAGGACATCAAATGTCAACAGTCTTCTTGTCAATTCAGCATCAAAATAATCCATAAAGATAAACTATATTTCGATACAATCTTTACATTTTGTATTTTGTCACCTCATCTCTAGCAGCCCCTATTGTTTAGCTGCGCTATGCTAGTGGAGAAGACTGTGGGAAGGAGAGGCGAAGAGTTTCAGAAATTAAGATACATGCCAAATTAAACACACACTCATACTGTTAATTCACCATCTATCATTTCAATCAAGAGAGGCAAGTGAATGAAATAAAGATGCAGTTTATTATAACAGATGATGTATGATCATAAAAACTTTACAAAGATGACGAGGCTGATCAATCTGCAAAGACTGGGTGGCAATGGGGGGGTGGAGGGGCACATGCAACAACAAATAAGAAGGAACTAAAGGCAGAGAGGAAATCATATTTAAAAAGACTGCAGAAAGATGATAGGCTATCGATGCAGTGTGCCGCTCAGCCATTGGACAGATGTGAGCAGCTGATGAGAACAGCTGATAGCAGAATTGACATCTCCAGATGAAGACACAAGAAAATTATGAGTGAGCAGGTATGAGAGGACTGAAAGGCATAATGAATGAGAAATTAACTATAGGCTTAAGCATGTAAAAGGATAATCTTCCTGACTGAACTTTTGCTATATAGCTTCATGTTTATGATGGTATGTGGGTTTTTTTTAAGGTAACTACCCAGTTTGCTGTTTCATACTTGGTGCTGGTGAGAGTGTTTCTGATAATATTGTTTGATTTTATGGGCTCGTCAAGATGAGAAAAAGACTGACTTAAGACAGCTCAGACTGGGTTTTAACACAAGCAGGGTTCGAATTACACGATGGCTTTTGGGGGAGCCCTATTGTCGCCGTCGACCCCGCCCCCCCCCACATTTGTTTTTACATAGGACAACTTCATGAAATGTCATAGAAACAGCTGTTCTGCTTGGTGCATCTCTCTCTCTCACACACACACACACACTCTCTCTCCTTACTGACTGTCCTTTCGGCTCACTGTTGTTTCCCTTCTGTCTGTGGATTGTTAGAATCGGGAGAAAGTGGATTGCAGACCAAAAGTTATATTTGCAACAACGGAAAGCTGACAGGAATCAAAGTAAGATGTTAAGTCTATCTATCGTTAGCTCTGCTCCGTGTCAGAACCACGGACAGCGCAGCGGTCACGGTGGCTGCACACAGCGCACACAGCATTGTGTTAATTAGTGACAATACATAAAATGTGTGAATAAACACAAAGCTTTGCCATATTTTCATTGTTATTATTTATTTCAGGACCATCATAAATCAGAGCTCCCCCTAAATGTCCCAAATGAGGCTTTCGGGGGAGCTCATGTCCTTTTCAGGTGAGCTCGGCTCCCCCTAGCTCCCTCGTAATTCGAACCATGAACACAAGGTTTTCAAACTCATCTTAGTTCATGGGCCACATACAGCAAACAGATCTCAAGTGGGTCGGACCAGTAAAACCATTTCATAATAATCTATAAATAACCAAATGTTTCCCTTTTTATTATACAGAAGTAAAACTACATTCTGAAACCATGCACAATTAATGATGCATTTATATAACAGTTAATGAACAGGCTGAGATGTGTTAAGAAAATTAAAAGTGATTTCAACCAGGGGTGCGCACTGAACTCTGTACTGTTAATGGTCCCGTTCTTACTACTGGGTACCAAAGATGGGTTGAAGAGGGGAAAATGCTCTAAATAACTAACAAAATAGTCAAATTAAATAGCACTGTTGATACTGAGAAGATTGGATTTTTTTTTTACGATACAAATTACATTTTTGTTATTACAGAGAGAGTAAACAACCACAAAAAGGAGCTACTGTGTACTAGTGTGAACGGTACCCAACCCTAGTTTGGACAATGTCTCAGTTTTTCCACATTCAGTTGATCTACTCATTACATGTGCATTACAATATAAACATGACAGTGGATCTACAAATGCATAAGACATTTAGGTAACGCTTTATATTAAGGTCCTTGTAATAAGCATTTATTAATAGATAATAAGGCCCTTATAAGTGTGTATAAGATGCTTATTAACATTAGTATGCCTTTATAAGACTATATAATGTATTAATAGTCTCATTATATTATGTTAATAACAGACTATAACAGATTTATAATAACTTATAAGAAACTTGTTAACTTGTTTGTTGATGCTTAAGAACATTAATAAAATCCTCATGAGCATCTTATAATTGTTCATAATAACATTATAAACACATATTGATGCAACTTTGTCCTTGTCCTGCCTTTATTAATCTTTTTTGTTTGATTTATTAACATTAATATATACTTAATTGCTCATCTATTATCAGTTAACTATGCGCTTGTTAACAGTTAACTGTGCTTTTTGCAGCTACCGGATCTAAAGCGAGAACAGTGCCTTATAGAAGTCTAATAAATCTTCTATTATGCATTTATTTATGGCTAATGATC
>JAJHUR010098499.1:0-12568 GCA_027495735.1 Lutjanus campechanus | reverse complement strand
TACCACTATCTAAACAAACTGAAAACTGTAATAATGTATAGAAGTTATTGTTGTAACCAGGTTAAAGAATTTAGGGATCCTTCTGGACAATAAAATGATCCTGTGGCTTCAGACTACAGGTTATTTTTAATACCATGAGTTTCTTTTGGCAGCTTTGGAAAAAATATTCATGCAGTCCAATTTTTCAGTTTTATTTTATTTCCTTGTAAAATGACAAAATAATAACAATGTAGGTTTTCACATTTGAAGACATTTTTCAAATGTGAAAACAAGCGCAGATTATGTACTGGCCCACTGTGCTCTATTAAGGATGTCTACAACTGCCTGACTGACTGACTGAGTGTAGCGTGAACTGGGTCTCCACCACTTACAAGTCAGCTGAGGATAGACTTTTCAAGCAGTCATATTTTATATTATGTAGAATCTGATACATAGTGTATTTTTTACTAGATTGTTTTTCAGTATATCTTTATTTCTACCCTTGTGATCGTGTGTTTTTATGTTGCAGGCAGGATGATTTCCCCCAGCTGGTGTCTCACTTCCCCAGCAGGCTCAACATGTGTGAGACGGTTTTTGTGGAGACCCTGTCTGTAGATAAGTTGATGGACAGGATACCTCATCCATTACGGAAGTAACACACTCAGCTGCTCAGCAAAAACAAACTTCTCTTTCAATAATAGAGGACACTGCAACGCTGATGTTGATTTATTAATATGTGAACCTGTGTACATGTCAGTATATGACAGTCATTGCATTTACTTTTCTTCACATTAGAACCCACAACCAAAATACTCTGATCCTTTACTTAAAGCGATATTCCACTCCAGAATCATAATCCACTCAATATGTACTCACCACTATGCTGATGTGATGATGGGTGAAGATCTTCAGTTCACAAAACAATCCTGGAGTTTCAGCAGAAAACAGGGTTGCAGCCAAATCCAGTACAATGGCAGAGAATGGAGACACGAATAAAATGTAAAAAAACAAACACAAAATGTCTCCATCCTGCTCGTGTGGTGTAATCCAAGTGTCCGTGAGCCGCGACATTAAAATTTAACCATAAAAGACGCCATTTACACCATGTTTTTAGCCGAAATGTCAACTGTGGCCTCCCAGGTAGCATGTAAACATGGCGTTGACGTATCAAGAGACTTCGTATCTCTTAATGGATGCACATGTGAAAATATCGCGAGATCTCTTGTGCATCTGGCTACAGTTGACCACACGAGCAGGATGGAGACATTTTGTGTTTGTTTTTTTACATTTTATACGTAGTCACCATTCTCTGCAATTGTACTGGATTTGGATGAGACCGTGTTTTCTGCTGAAACTCCAGGATTGTTTTGTGAACTGAAGATCTTCACCCATCCTCACATCAGCACAGGGGTGAGTACATATTTAGTGGATTTATCGTTCTGGGGTGGAATATCACTTTAAGTACATTATATTAATTTGGATGTTTTAATCGTATACTCATGTTTAGTAGTGGAGTAAAATGTTCAATATATTTTCCTCTAAATTGAAGTAGAGAATAAATAAAAAGAAATGCAGAACAGAAATGTAAATGTGCTTTTGTCTGACTGCTGTGTATGAGATTGTAGCCTGAGAAGCAAAAAGCAGAAACAACACTTCCTTGAAGGGAAAACTTGGAAACTTGTCAGGCACTTTCCTTTAATCGATGACACGTTGTTATTGTTTTGTTTTTTTGTCACATTACTGTATAAACGTGAGTGATGAACGATTCAGAGTGATTCCCTCCTGCTGTACTGTAACATTTGCATTGCCTTTGAGCCTTCCCACCTTCATCACATCACCATCCATCAAACATGCTCCTCCAAAAGTTTTTAAACTGGAACATGATGGAACACTTTGGAATTTAAATTAAATCAGCTCCAGAGAGTGTGTTAAACTGACAGCAGAAAGATGGGTCGTGATTTCACAAAAAGTTGCAGGTTGCGGCAGAAGGAGATGACATAACTTTAATTTGGGGGCTTTTGTGGAACATAATTGCTCACTGCTGTTGCTGGGTGGCAAATCAAAATCTATTTAGCATCACCATTGTTCGGTGATTGGATGTTATGACTAAGCCGTTGTAGTGCTTTAGCTTCAGAGTGTTTGTGTGTTCGGTCAATACTTCACATTTTCTGTATGGGCCGGACTCGATATTCACCATCCATGACCAATGATGTCGGCCACATTCGGCGGACATTGAATTAACTTTATTCTTAAGAGCCAATGATGCATGAATTCCTTTTATCGTGCTGTCAGTAATAGAGGAACTGTGCACAGTGTGAGCCCTCCTTTTTGTTCCTAAGTGTTATCAGAGGGTGACAACAGTAGCAGCAAGAACCAATCAGTGAGCTCTCTTGTTCCTGCCCAAACAGCAACTGCGTTCCCATCAGTGGCAGGCGCCGGCTGTTTGAGGGGCAGGGGCGAAATAAACAAAAAGTACCAGCCGCAGGCGGTGGGGCACCAGCACGCAGAAAGCGTGAAACATTGTAAAAATCCTGGTTCAAATAAAAAAGTTTTATTATGTGACTCGAATTTAAAGTAAAACCACTACATCTCTTTAACAGAAAAATACGGTAACTATTTTACCAGTTAGAGGCACGTAGAGGCCAACTAATCGTCTGGCATGTAAGACCGTCTATATGGCATCACGTTTTTTTCTACACTGGAAACGCAGAGGTTGGGCCACTGTAGAGGGTATTTTATCTTGTTTTCTCCACTTGAAGGGAACCTTGGAGGGCAATTTATCATGTTTTTCTTGCACATTTGGCCATTTTCTAGGGCACTTTATCTTTTTTTTTTCCTCCACTGGAAGAGCACACTAGATTGCACTGCATCACGTTCTCTCCACTGGAGGGGAACCCTAGAGGCCACTTTGTCATCTTTTCTTCATGGGAAGGGCACCTTTAAGGGCACTTTATTACGTTTTCCCCACAAGAAGGGAACTTTTGAGGGCACTGTATACTGTTTTCTGGCACATTTGGGCCGCTATATAAGGCACTTTATCTTATTTTCTCTGCTAGGACACCCTAGAGGGGCACTACATCATATGTTCTTGCACACTGAGCCATAGCAGCACTTAATCATGTTTTCTCCACTTGAAGGGAACCCAAGAAGGCACTGCATCATGTGTTGTCCACTAGAATAAAAACCTTGGAGTGCACTTCATCACAATTTATTGTACATTAGACCACAGCAGAGGGCATTTTATCTTGTTTTCTCTGCTGGAAGGGAACCCTAGAGGGTACTGCATCATGTTTTCTTGCACAATGAGCCACCGTAGAGGGAACTTAATTTAATTTTCTTTACTGGAAGGGAACCTCAGAGGGCAATTTATCATCTTCTCTCCACTGGAAGAGCACCCTAGAGGGCACTTAATCATGTTCACATGCAGGTTGGGCCATTAGACAGGGCTCTTTTTTTTTCTTGTTTTTTTCCATTTGAAGGGAACCTTCGAGGGCAAATCATGTTTTCTTGCACATTGGACCACAACAGAGGGCACTTTATATTATTTTCTCCACTGGAAGGGAACCCTAATGGACCCTTTATAATGCTGGGCCACAATAGAGGGCACTTTATTACCTTATCTTACATATTGGACCATCGTACGTTATATCTACCATAAGGACATTCAGGAGGGAACTTTTGTGCTCTTTCATAACTTAATATGCAAGTCACGTAACAGGTGTGTCCTTACTGAAAGTTTTTCAATCAGTTTGTTTTGTAAAAATTCTACCCTCTGGTGCACTCGCTCGTTTCTAATGATGAATGATTAGCATTTCATAATGATATGATTCATTTCAATGTCTTAGTTCTTTAACCGCAGCAGAGGGCTCAGCATATATTGGTGGTTGTGTGTGTTGAGGCTTCACTGCCCGTGACCTTAACTGTGGCGCTCATATTTTACTAAAGACAGAATCCTGCCAGGTTGAGAGGGTCTGAGAGTGTGTGTCCTTGGTTTACGCTGAGTGAATGAAAGCACTGGTAAATATGAAAATCCTACAGCATAATTCATATAATTTTGACCTTACTTTAAAAATCTATCAGCGTGCATAAAATCAAACATTGTGTGTTTAACTTTGATCTAGATTATAAATTGCACGAGGCATGAATTTAAACAAAGTGCGAAGGACCTTCAGTTCCAAAACCATATCAATTATGACACAAAGGTGTTTTCAGCAAGCTAAGCTCAGAAGGATTCTGGACTTTCTGTCTCACTGTCCTGATAGCTGAGGCTATTCAGTTGGTTAATGGGCTGATTGAAAGACTGGGTTGTTAATGTGAGTTAGAGAATTCACTGAGAGAAAAAGTCGTGTTTGTTTGTGTCAACAAAGAAAAGAGCCACGTAAAGAAAACTAATCAAGGGCTCAAAATTCTTCAGATTGTGTCGGTGATTTAAACATAAAGAAAATATAACTGCAGTCTGTGGTTAAATAACATTTTCTCAATTTTCTCTCAAAAATAAAACACACACACACACACACGCCCGTGTTGATCAAATTAAGCTCCTGCCGGAGTCTGATTACATTTAACAAAATGCTCTGTAATTCCTTTAACAACAAAACTTAATTACGGCAGGTTTACCTGTACTCTCACACACACTCACACCGCTACAGCCTCTTTCTTGAAGTCCGTGTGTCATCGTTTTCATTGGCCCATTTATGATCACAGTCGTCTTGGGAACAAAAAAATTCAAATGGAAAAAAAAGGCTTAATTATTAGGGGTGAGAGAAAAAATTTTTTTTCTTAAATATCGAGATTCTTTGTTTTTATGATTCCTGAATCAATTTTATGTGTATGTGCTTAGTCCTTTAGCTCAATGCTAATACATAATGGGAATTACCATTTACACGCTAAGGGACATTTGCATCCCATTGGCGGTAACATCTTAACAAATGATCCATTTTTATATGCATGATACAGATGAGATTTACACTTTATTGGGAGACAAACACCTTCAGTACGCTCTCCTGTCCTCCTGTTTTGTCAAACACTACTATTCTTACATATTAATAATCTGTCTCATGAGCAGTATTATTATTTTTCTCATATGTACTACTGTTCTCTCCATTAATATTATGTTTCTTAGACGTAACTGTCAATCTCACTCACACACACCATACCAACAGTTTATTATTTGTCATTCACACTACTCCTCTGTTTCACACAACCAGAACAAAGGGATAATAAGGGCGTGTGAGTATAATTTATGACCCATAAAGCTCTCCTACATACAGTAGCTACATTCTTGTGTCAACAACACATTATTATATTTACAATTGCTGTAATTCTCGAGGTGTGAAAGTGAACAGGGAACGGGAGGCTGAATTTGAATGCAGCTGCAGTGTTAAAAAAAAAACCACCAAGAAGGTCAGAAGTGAGTCAAACTTGACTCAGTGTCTCGGAAATGTTCACCTCTATCTTTTCATGCTACCCTACAGCTATTTAGGTAAGGGAATGGATTTTTAAAAAAAAGTAACTCGCTGCTGTTCATTATTCATTATCGTTCATTTTATATGATGGCTGGAGTTCCCCTTTGCCATTAGGTGAACTTGTATTATATCTGACGTGCAGCAGCTCTTGCCTCTGAGATTTCTGTAATTAAAACCAAAGCTTCAATCTGCCACTGACTGACACGCTCTTCTATCTGGCCAAACAGGCTCCCCATCTCCCATTTACATTTTATACATAGGAAAGTGAATTCCCGCTCATACAACTCTCCTTTCTCTCTTGTGTAAAGCCAGGCAGCAGCGATCAAGACTGCAGACTGCAGTACTTTTTGGCTTTGGAAAAACGTATTTAAACGCATCCCCCAGGCATATGAATAACATATGTTACTCATTTTAAGGCAGTTTCTTACACTGGTGGCCCAGAAAGGCAACAAGATGTATAAATTTGAAAAATCGTAGCTTCCATTATTCAGAAATCCGCTTTCTGTGGATGAATGAGCATTCAGTGTCAAAGTTATTTTTTTTCCTTTCCCCTCTAGACCCCATATCTCCAGTTCTGTATTTCACTATAGCGCCCAGGAGCTCCTCTTATTTTAAAATCATCTCCAGTGTATTGAAATACAGGGGGAATGGTCCTCAGTGTAGTAGATACTTTAAGTTGTCATCAATAACCGGAACCAGATATTGACACTGTTGTGTTGAGATCTCTGACTTTTTTCCGCTTTTAACCAGCAGGAACCTCCCCAGCTCTCACTGCCAGAGATGACTTTTTCCAGATATTAATTTAATTGTTTTTCTTATGCAAGTTTCCAAAAACACTACATACAGCACCATCTTGGAAAAGGACAGGCGTTTGTCAGTTTTTTGTTCAAAATCACATCACATGACCACCATCGCACATGACCGCGATGGAGACTGTTTTCTGCAGTGAATCGCGCTAAAGAGCCGAGTTGCAACTTTTGCACAAATAAATTCAGCGATTTTTCTCATAGAAGTTTCTAAACACACTACAAACTGCCACATTACCCTGTGTTTGTTTGTTCTTAGAACACAGCTGTGTGAGGTAAAGTGGGCGTCATTTCTTTTATTTTGAAATTCCAGCGTTATCCATTGAAAGATCTGTTGTTGTCAGACTCTGAATGTTCACTGAAGATGCAAACAAGGACAGATATTGTGGATTATACTGTATATTTATTGTAAAACTGACCTGATCTGACTTTTTCTTATTTTAGGCAGACTGAGATTAATTTAATCAGAGCTGCTTACAGCAGTTTCAATGCTACTTGCTGTTTTGTCTGATGTTTTTAGATATAAGTTGAATCAAACTTGGTCTAAAAAGCTATAAAAGCCACATATTTAATAATAATAATCTGGTGATTGTCAGTTTCATTCTGTTTTTGAGATAGAGAGCTGTTTGTTTGGGTTGAGCAGAAGAATTCTCACTCAAGTGAGGATTCTCGGTGAAGTGCAGCACCATTCTTCTGCTGCATCAGTCCCCTGAGAACAGAAAAATGTACACACTTCCATTTTCGGTGAATGAACAAATCCAATCATTGTGACCTCTTGCTCAAAATTCTTGCTGAACGGAGTTTGAAATTAATGTTTTAGACCAAAGAGAGTACACTCAACTCACTGAGTAGCCTGATGACTCACCCTGAAAAGTTGAGCTGTCCTCACATCTAATTACAGTCTCCCCCCAGTGCATAATTATAGTGACCAATCACATTACAACGAGCCATGAAGGGGTAAAAAAGCTAAATGAGGTGACAGCTGATGTGAAAGTTGATTGGAAAGTTATTCCTTTTAGCTGTCAGATGACAAGAGCAACGCTGATGTATTAAGCTGTCAGTCATGTCCCTTTTAACAAAATATCTCTGCTGCTCTTTTGTTCCAGAAAATGCCATCCTGGCCTTCGGGAACGGATCGGATGTGAAAACGGGCGCCAGCCAGCCCGGGATGCCCAGTCCGGTGACGAACAACCAGAGCCCGCACTTGGCAACCACCGCCCCGGGCGTCTCCATGGAAACAGAGCAGAACATTCTGAGAGCACAGATACCTACTCAGGTGAGACGAGATGGAAGACCGAAAATGTGATGTACAACCTTTTCCAAACAGAGAGCCACTAATGGAGACGGCCTCGCTCAGAATTGGGTCGCACTCCTGCAGATGAGTCTGGGTGTTTGTTTTATCCTGCGGGGAGCGGCAGACGGGTGGGATTTACATTATGTGCATAATTCAGACATCGTCAGGTACAAAGTCAGTCACACAAAAGACGGAGAAATGGAGAAAACTGAAGCTGTGTCCGTTCGCTACCATACAGACAAATTCACTTTATACCAGCTCATTAGATGCCAAAATTCAAGGTGTAAGATGTTTACGTTAGGTAATTTAAAGATCCCCTCCACTAAGAAGTGTTTTTCTTATGTTTTTGCCCCCCAGAATGTCCGACCTTGATGATACTGACTTGTATCTCTGCAAAGTTTATCACCACAGAGGTGTTTTCACTTTCCTTTACTGAACAGGGAGATGTCTGCGCATTAGGGATGGGCGATACTGCAACATTCGGTTTTGATCCAATACCAAGTAAAACAGGGCCAGAATCACCGATACCAATACTTTTAATTATTAAAATGTACTTTCGTGTAGTGGAGAGCAGTGTGTTATTATTTATGAGGTGAAAGCATCATCAGTAGCCCAAATCTGCCTAAATATTAGAATCCTATACTTTTCAGTTACACTAAAAAGGGTATTATTCAGTTCAGCCATTTACATATTTCAGCTTTATATTGTTTTATTTAAATTCCATTAAATTTCATTTATTGATGAGCAATTGACCCTTCGCTAAGCACCGCCCTCCTTAGTTACTGTTGCTAAGCCTGCCAAACTCTCCATTCTCACACTTTTATGGAGTTTACAGCAAATAACGGTTCCAGATTTAACATCAAAATTGGGAGTACTTGTTGAAACACGAGGTCTTTGGATCCTTAGAGATGTAAACAAAAGCAGCTTCTCATTTCTAGCTGACGATGGTGAAAATGACTCACAAGCAGATTTTATAAGTGTAGCTGGCTGATGTAAGCTAATGCTAACTCCTTGAGTCAGCCGAGAAGTCTGACATGTTTTAAAGCAAGAACAAGTGAAAGTGAAACATTGTTGAGATGGTGAAATATGGCAGGTATATCTACATGATAGATGACAGAAATACGCTCATTAACGCAGGAAAATGAAGCACAGGGACTCGATTAGTGCAGCGGACTTTGAGACAGGTCGCCCAGCCAGACCAGCCGGACCTTGATCATGGAAGACGGCCAGGATAAGAGCTAAGATAACTTGGCTTGACCTGAGACCGCTCTTGTATTTCACGTTTTTGAGACACTACAGAAAAGACGCCTCCATCTAGACTCACGAAATGAAGAGTATTGCTCTTCTCAGAGCCTCCTGCACACCTTCAACATGAAGAGAAAGAGCTTGACAGCTCTAGTTATGGTTGCTAAGCTATGATTGGACAGTTGCTGTTTGGAGGTGGGGCTTAGCAAAGGGTCAATTACAGTTTGAAAATGTCACATTCACCAATCCTGAAGATCTGTTTTGTCTAAAATATTATTTTAATTACTATATACCTACATATGCTGTGCCTGAGCCTCTCTGAAAAGACTCAAGTCAACTCTGTCTTTGTGTTGAGGGTCTGGATGCTGAGGCACTTCTCTCTTCCTCCTTCCTTCTTTTCTGTTGCTGCTCCAAGTTCTCTTTCTCACGGCGTTTTGTCGTTTGAACAAATTTGTAGTGAACAGCCTTGCTACCACACATTTTCATTTACAGCTGTGAAATATCTACAATCAAAGCCCCTCTTTCATCCAGCAATCACTACGTGTCGTATTTAACTAGTCAGGATGCACACCACGGCATGCATGACACATGTTCTTTGAGTGCACAGAACAGATAACAGCCATGGAAGAGCAAAGAGCACATGCATGCCCCAAACAACTGAGTGTTGTTTGCTCTGACAGTTCTGCTCTTTGATGAAATACAAACAGTACAACCTAGAAGACCAAAACCAAAACTGATCCTTTTCTTGGCATCGATCCTTTTGATGCTAGATCTTCAAAAACAAGACGTAAGATCGTTATTCGCCCACTTTTACTGTGCACTTCCTCGGGAAAGCTTGATTTGGTATGTACCAAATTCAAAAGCCAATCATTGTTCAATAAGCAAATGCAGGCAAAGAAACTGAAACCTCCAGCGCAGAGGTGATTTGTCAGTACAGAGCGCGAGAGTTAGCATTAGCTGTGTCAGCCACTGCCAGTTACAAGCTAACAAATTAATGTTTCCTGTTACACTAACACTAGCCATCTAGATGTGCGTTGCTCTTTCACTGGCCAGCCTATCACAAGCAGCAGTGTTGGTGGACAGATCCAGAATTTCTCAGTGTGGGAGGAAGGACAGATGCTTCGAGCCCCTTTTCCGAGTATTTTTTCTTACTTTAATGTTAGAACTTTTAATGGGGAACTTTAAATTTAGACATTTTTAATGCAGATGCAACGCTTCACCTTTGCTGATAATATTAAAAGCGTGTGTGACTGTACACTGAGTCAGTCAGGACAACAAATAATGGCTCCTAAGTTTCCCAAATATCATTTTCTTTCTCATTAGGGCTGATATGGGATTTGCGAGTCAATAAAATTGTGAGAATATTTTATTAGCCAATTATCCTTTTGTACATTAACACTCAATAAAAACTGCAGTTTTTGGCAATGAAGCCTCAAATTTGGACAAAAAGTTGAGATGAAGACATACTGTTTGAGTCAAAATAAGGTAAAATGAGGTAAATTTCTATTTGCATATTTGCTGACTTCTACTACTACACACTGTAACAAGATGGTATTGGCTCATAAAGTCAATACATTGGTCGGGCTCTGCTGCTCACTATAGACAAACCTATTGAGTGTTTATCATGTAGAGAACTGCAGTGAGTGAATGAAGGAAGCTTTGAAGCTTTAAGATTGGATGTAACTTTATTGATCCCAGAGGGTTCATTAGATCTCTGCAGCAGTAAAAGGATTCAGCACACAAACGGGAGCATAAAACAAACAACATAATGAGAATAAAGGAATCAAGACAATTAAAACCAGCTGCGAACAACAATGTAAACAAATGTGTGTTATACAAGCTTATGCTATTGATAGTTTAAACACAAACAGATGTCACTGGAGAGGAGAATAAAGAACGGTATAGATGAAAAACCTATGGATGACATAGTTCCATATAAATGTTATTTCCTCTGTGACTGCAAATATAAACACAGTTAATATATTCAATATACTCTACATAGTGTACATACATATGTAGATAAACATAACATCCATACGTAACAGAATCTGTGTAAATAATTAAATAGTGGAATCAACATGCGTTTCTGTAGCTTCTGTACTTGACCAAACTAATGTAAAAACCATGTTAGAGTGTCAGAGGTCTCTGGGGTGTTCCGGGTGCTGTAGCTGTTATTACATTTCTCTAATAATCTGTTTACAACCGACATTAACATACGTCTCGATTGATCTGGTCTGATATAATCTCAGTGCTCAACAATAAGGACTGCCTGCTTGCCCGAGGCAAGTAAAATTCCTTGTAGGACTAGAATCAAACAGTTTAAGTAATTTTTTAGAGTAAGTTTTCATGCATAAATAACAGAAAGTGCTGTTTTTAGTCACTCGAATATGGAGATTTCCTGCTTTTCTATTTGCTATCAAATTACACTGCATGTCTTTGGGTTTTAGACCAAAGACATTTTAGGACATTATGATTTAGATTAGTGAAAAATGTCCATGTCAGTTTTTCAGACATTCTATAGACGTTACAGCCATTGATTCAACTAGAGATACTTTAGTCTTAACCACAAATAAATAAAACAGTTTGTACAGGAGCAAGCAAAAAAATTGACTTTGGGCAAGTAGATTTCTGACCCACTTACCCGACCAGGCAAGTGAAACAAAACATTACTTCATACTTGCATTAGAATGCGTCTCCACTTCTTGTTATCAGATCTCATTTCCCCACTTTATATGCAAATAAACACGTAGCTACATCGTCTCTGTTTGCAAAGACCAAATGTGTTGGTACTCTGCCCGATAAACATTTTAGAGTTATCACGACATTAAATACATCTGCACTTAAATATTATAGCTATGTTGCATTAATAAGACACTTAAAAGTAACATTAAAGTTACTTTTCCTAGTAACTAATTAATTGATAAAATAATTCAGTTACTTTTGAGAGAAGTAACTAATGACTTACTAAATCTCAGTAACATTTCCAACATTTGTTATAGTTGACTGTATTTGTAAAATCTGATGTCATTAAAAAAAAAAAAAATTAAAAAAAGTTACTCAAACAGCTGCTACATGTTGGCAGGTTGACGCACATCAGATACATTAGCCACCGGAACAGCAATACACTAAAAACTTTTTTTTTTTTTTTTTACAAGGAAAGAAACAACTTAGTGTTGTGCATTTAATTCCAAATTTCAAGAAGGGATTGGACAGCTTTTCACAAAGTCTACAAAGTTTCTCCAAACTCAACAACTCACAAAATTCTTTAAAGGAAATCGATGGCTTTTCTCTGAGGATTACAAAGGAGTAGGCCTAACCTATATTGGTTACTCTGTCCTTTTTTTTTAAAAATTTGACGCGTCTGCAGTCAATCAAATATTGTGTCATTTCATAAATTTAGTGTAAATGGTGAAATCAGTTGCGACAGTGTTCAAAGAGCTGCTAAGACATGGAGTGGGCACCGGTACAGCGATGCTGCGACAAAGTGACACAATGTGTTTTACAAATTAAAGAAACTATTGCATTTAATGCTGCGTTTATAACAAGGCATGAATAGCTAAGAAACTGTAGCTGTTTTGTAAAGTTTATTAAGTTTCTTCTAACTCAACAACTCTCAAAACTGCAAATTGTTTTAAGGTAGTCTGGGGATACTGCAGCTGCTCGTTCAATGATGAAACAGTTTGCTCACAAACATCTGCTGCTTGTCTTGGCAGGTAAGAGAACCCCAAACACGTTATTTGCATTACAGTGAACCAAATGGAAATCGTACAGCTGTTTCG
>JAJHUR010098498.1:1438-14621 GCA_027495735.1 Lutjanus campechanus | reverse complement strand
GTAAAATTAACGTGTTTTCCAATAAAAGGTACTGGCACTATATGCTCCCCACACAAGGTCTGAGGTGATAAGAAAAAAATTTTTTTGGAAATAATAATTATTCATAATGTTTTCATGCCTTGTGTTTTAGGTGTTTTAGTGCTATATTTTAGGTGTTTTAGTGCTATATTTTTGACACTTTTTGACACTGCAAAAAAAATAATGCAAAAAAATCAATGTTGCTGCCAATCTTTCACATATACCAGGCTGCTATAATAAAACCAAAAATATTCAAGTTTGCATCAATTGTAATGAAAAGAAATCAAATAAACTGTTTTTTAGACCAAAAAATGGGGTTGCATCATGACAAAAACCTGGCAATTAAAGGGTTAAAAATTAAATACTATTATGTATGGTTAGGGCAGAAGTTGCTTTATAAAATAAAACAAAAAAGATTTTCGAAATGATGATAATTCATAATTTTTTTATAGCTTGAATTTTCAAGCGCACATTTATGTGCGAAGGTGTGTTAGTGTAAGTTTTTTGAAGGTGTATCAGAGGGTTAAAATGTGGTAGTCACAGGTGCCCATTACCTAAAAGCGGAAGGTACACACTGCGTAGAACATTATACATAGTAAATTACAAGGTGCATATGTGAATTGTTTGACAATAACATCATAGTATTTACTTATTGAAAGGGATGGAGTCATCTACACAGAGGTCTAACTGGATTCTACTCAAATGATGAAATTGCTTTTAGCTTTTTCGTCTTTTATTTTGAAGGTGCATCAATTTAGTTTGACAGTTCCTTTAGTTCCATCACTTTCACCAGTCATTAGCTTTAGTTGTCAGCCATTAGCCATCCACCATTAGGTGAAAAACCTCTAAATGAATTAAACAAAATTAAAAATTAAACACTGTACATGCTATATACATTATTGCAAGTAAATATAATATTAAGTATATGTAAACAGGTAACAGAAAAGTAACCACCTTTATAAAAATCTGTGAAAAACTATTTAAGTACTTTAAATGATGCATCAAATGCAAATAAAGTGACCCATTGCTGCTTCCCATCAGGTAATGTGAAGATTTTACTGCATTTTAACATTTACTGTAGTTTACATTTATGATCGTATGTATTTGCTGTAACATTTTAGATGATATTTATTTTTTATACTTAATTAAATTAATATCAAATTAAATTACACAATGTTTTTATCATGTAGGATAATGATTTAATTATGCAATATATGAAATGTTTTTTAAACCATCCAATCATGAATTTCAACCGCAGCTAAAATCACAGCGCAAATAAACTGTTTTATCGTTCATTAATTTGCCAAATTTGTGACCAAAGTGAAGCATTTTAAATACATTTAATAAATGACCAACAGTGTAACATGATACCATAACCCCTTATCAAACATCACATTAATAAATCTCCATAAACATTCACAGAAATTACTCAAACAAGCCACATAGGTATTTAAGAGTTAACGTAGTCAACAAGCCATGTGTTGCTAGGCGACCTGTGGTTAAGCTAGCTTTGGCATAAACAATTAGCCGGCAGCAATGAAACTTCCACCAAACAGTCTCGTTTTGAAGTTCGCCGTCTTACCGGCTGCCTCTCTGGCTTTTGTACAAGTCTCTGCTCTGCACAGGCCCACCGCAGGTCACAAACCGGCGAGCAAACACACTCAAGCCAAGCGGCGTCCGTAATTTCACTTCTGGTCGACTGAGGTTCCGAGGGTGTGCGCCGCTTTTATGGTCCGGGCAGCATACGGGGCGATCGCAGAGTCGTTCCTACTGGCCTGCTCTCTCAGTAGTCGGTATGGAAGCGGATTCTTATCTTTTGTTTATTTATCCTCCACTTTGGGAATTTAATTTTCCTCTCCCTCTAGTTTCCATGATTATTTAACTCTCAGTACTTTGACAGTCTCTCTGTATTTCAGTGTGAGACAGGATTAATGGAACAATTTGCAGTAGGCTACAACAAACTTTTACTCAGTGGTGGAAAGAGTACTGAAAATCTGTACTCAAGTAAAAGTCCCGTTACATTACCAAAATATTACTCAAGTACAAGTAAAAGTACTCGTGTCAAAAACTATTCAGAGTATTAGTTACTTTTTAACCGCTGATGTTTAGTACTTTATCAATAGCAGACATTAAATCAAAGAGGGCTCTGTCTCTCAAAATCTTCAATCTAAATTATGCCAAACTCCACAAACGATTAATAATGTACAAGATACAAAACATGCAGGGTTTTGTTTGTTTGTTTGTTTGTTTTTACTCTTTTTCCCCCCTCATTTTCATTTCTTTTCTGTTTTGTACACACATTTGTATTTGGATGAACTACCCTTTTCTGTGCCCCGCAATGATTAGTTTATGTCCAAACAAAACTGCTGTGTGGTCTGTTTTGATATACAGTGGAACACGTTGGTGCAACTGTCCCCACCTTATCAGTCATGACAGAAAATCATTGTGTTAACTGGACACACTGACCAAGACACGTGCCAAACATGTCACTTAGAAGTCAACAAAACAAGGATTAAAACTAAGTGAGTTTTGATTAATTCATTTTTTTAAAAAGGACAGAACAGGAGAACAAAAATACAGCTCATGAAAAAATTACTTCAAACTTCACCTCCAGACTTCCATTTGTTGCAACTGTCCCCTGTTGTATACATCCGATGTCTACCCTACTTGTCTAGCTTTATAATGTTCACCAAGAACTTCTACAGATTGGAGGTCTAAATAGATCCTGATAGACCAAAACACTTGTTGACTGTGATAGATACAAAAACTAAAAGCAGGGTCTTTACTTGTTTCCAGGTCTTTTCTTTGTTCTGCCCTGCACTGATAACTTTGTGAAGGTGGATCTGAGAACTGTGTCCTTTGACATCCCTCCACAAGAGGTGAGGTTTTATTTCATTGGTTCTATTCACATCCAAAGAGGAACTATCACTTGTCCCTGTGTCTGTCTCTGTCTCTGTCGTTAAACTGTCCATCACCTTCCTTGTTGATTAAACTGCAGCTCTTTACCCTGCAGATCCTGACCAAAGACTCAGTCACCGTGTCTGTGGATGGCGTGGTGTACTTCCGCATTTACTGCCCCATCTCGTCTGTAGCCAACGTGACCAACGCACACTCGTCTACACGTCTGCTGGCTCAGACCACCCTGAGGAACGTACTCGGTACCAAGAACCTGGCAGAGCTGCTGTCTGACAGAGAGGGAATATCAGTCAGTATGCAGGTGAGGAGACACTGTGGAGGGCAAGAGAGAGGGGAAATTTAGTAACAATAAACTTATTTTAAAGGAATGGTTAAACATAAAATCAAAACTGTGCTGATGACGATTAGGAGGCAACAAAACATATTGGCAGTGCAACATATTTCAGAGCTAAACCGTGATTTAAGCGGGTGTAAAAATGAATCCTTGTTGGTGCAAACAAAGATTTATTTTGGTTTAACTTTTAAGTATGTTGCACCAAACTTTAAGACTAGCTTAAAGGTGTGATTGATAACATTCAGCCAGCCAGGATTAAAATGATTTACTCATTTTAATCATAGTTCTGCTAAACTACGTTAAAACTTACATTAAATTAATCTTTGCTGGTCTTAATTTATTAGGTCCATTAGGTCCATTATGTCCATTTTTGGCCAAACACTGCAGTGTGCCTTTTTCTAAAAGCTATAGAAGGGGAATAAAGTGTGTAGTCCATTAATTAATCATCAAACCACTTGTGCAGAACGCTGTGTAGCTGCACAGTTGGACTGTAGGTGTTTAAAAATCCAATATCTATCTCGTTACACTCCACATATTCCTCATAATGATTTGTTTGTGTTTTGACCAGGTGCATGATTTATACATTCAAGAGGAAAGACGTCAGCAAATATTTGTCTTTTCACACATCCAGCAGACTTGGACCATAATTAGTATCATATTTCAAACCAACTGGTGAATACAGATGCAAAGTTCATGCTCCAATTTTATTCTAAATTGACAGAAAAATGTCTGGATCTTTAATTGTTCCTGTCTTTTAACCAGCTGTCGTAAACTTCATCGGCCCTGTTTCTGGATTCCTCAGAGCCTGTTTGTATAAAACTTTGTGTCTGATTCTGCAGAAACACTAATGAGAGCGGTGACTCTGAACCAGAGAGCAAATGTTCCACAAAACCAAAATAATGATTTAATAAATGCTAAAAACTCCTGTCGTTCATCCTCGTTCGGTATGTTGGCAGGATGAGGGTTAAAACAGAACTGATTATTGGAGATGACACTGAGCTTTTGTTATTGACTCCTCCCCCGCAGGAAGCTCTGGATGAGGCCACTGATCCGTGGGGTATTAAGGTGGAGCGTGTGGAGATCAAGGATGTAAAGCTGCCTCAGCAGCTGCAGAGAGCCATGGCGGCAGAGGCTGAGGCCAGTCGAGAGGCCAGAGCGAAGGTGATGGAAGATTTTAATTTTATTTCCTCTTGTTAAGACTCTGACGGTGAAGAAGAAGAAGGGATGATAAGAGGGAAATAATGATTGTGTGTGTGTGTGTGTGTTTCAGATCATCGCTGCAGAGGGAGAGATGAAGGCCTCCAGGGCTCTGAAAGAAGCCTCTCTGGTGATCGCTGAGTCACCCTCTGCTCTCCAGCTGCGCTACCTGCAGAGCCTCAACTCCATCGCAGCAGAGAAGAACTCCACCATCATCTTCCCTCTGCCCATCGACATGCTGCAGGGCTTCATGCAGAGGAAGTGATGAAACTTACATCCTGCAATTACAACAATAAGAGCTCAACTAAAACAGATTTGCACTGTTGTTAATTGTTATGTAGATAGGCTACTGTATAGTCCAGATTCATAGCTGAACTGGGTAACACTAAGGTTGAAGAGGTGTGCATAAGACTGTCATTATACTGTCATAACCATGACATCTGCTATTAAGATGGAGTCAGTGTTGTCATTAAGTGTCATTTGGTCAATTATGGAATCTTTCATGCAAAGTTGACATTGTTTGAGACGTCTTTGTTATGACCACTTGACATTAACCAAGACAACATAACCTGTCAATGTCTTTTTTATGACCACTTAACAATATTCAAGAAAAAATGTCTTTGTTATGGCAACTTGACATTAAGCAAGACCAAAATGTCTTTGGGAATACGGTACTAAGGGGGTTTTCCTGCTGGTTTGGCTCTTGGAACTCCAGGGCTGAGTCAGCTAATTAGGTGGCTAGCTTCATGGCTAACCGAGCTAGCAGGCTAGCACCAGCTACAGATAGCACCAGACAGCAGTTAGCCCACTTTAGCAGCTAACTGCTGTCTGCCCATCAGCTAACTCTGTGAGCTAAATCATCTTGATACTGTCCTCTGTCGTCAAACTGGCCTTATGACATTTAATGACATCTTTATGACAAGTCCAAAATGTACCACTTGACTTGAGGATTAGGAAAATATTCATGACACTCTTATAATGGTCTCATGACGACCAGTGTAAAAACCAACAACATATGACAGTTTAATGTCATGTTAAAACATAAAGCTAAACAGTTTCTGGAAGTTTGACAATGTCAAGTTGTCTTAACAGAGACATTTTTGTCTTAGTCAATGTCATGTGGTCATAATAAAGATATGTTTGTCTGAGGTTATGTCATGACAGTTGTCATAACAATTAAATTATTAGCTTAATATTGTCAAGTTGTCGTAACAAAGACGTTATGGCTTGATAAAGTCAAGTTGTCAAGACAAACACATTTTTCTCTTAATTAATGTCAAGCTGTCATAACTGTTGCCATAACTAAGACAATATTGGCTTGATAATGTCAAGTTGTCATAGCAAAGACATCTCAAACAATGTCACCTTTGTGTTACAAATGACATATCTGATCAAATGACTCTTAATGACAACAGTCATAAACATGCTTAAAGATTATTTCAGGTTAATGACAGGTGTCATTACATGGTTATGACTGTAATGACAGTCTTACGCACACCCTTTCAAACAAAGCGTTACCCTGAACTGTACTCTGTACCGCATTAGCCCTTCTTATAGAGAGTTTTCTATTTTTTACTAAGATTAAAGAGCTTTATCATATTTCCTTATTTAAGAATGCAAACAGAATATTTATGTATTAAAGATTGATCCACACCAACTCTCACATTTGGACACTTATTTTCTTATTGTGATTTAATACTTAAATACAAAGTGCAACATATACAGTATAGACATTTTAGTGTCTCATCACTGACCACAATATTTTAACCAACTAAGCTACAGTTGCAGTTCTGGAGGAGGACAAATAAATAAATCAATCAATCAGTGAAATGCACAAGAAATGTAAAAAAAACAAAAAAATTAATGCACAACGACCTTATAGAGACATGCTTTCATACATCCAGAGCATGAGTTTCTGAAATACTGAGTACGATCTTTACAACAGAAGTCCTGTAAACAATCAACAGAAGAACCATCACACCAGCCTTCTTTAAACATCGGATGTAAACTGTAAACAAAACCTCTTTATTCTAGTGTCAGACAAACATTCAGTAAATGAGTAGAGGGTCATGTCCACGGGACACAGAGACGATCAGTGCAATCGGAGAACCTGATGGAGAGAACGATCATTTCCACCTGTTTTCAGAACAGTAAAGTTAAACATCATCAACCTGTTGTTCTAAAGTTAGACGCTCGCCTACAACCAAACTCCCGTTTGAGCAGATTTACACATTTTAGAACGTGTGTGTGTGTGTGTGTGTGTGTGTGGGAGAGCTGATTATCAATTATATCACTTTATTACAATTAATCAATATTTATTTAATCTATTTTAACATATTTTCTGACTGCACTTTGCTCTTTACACTCTCAGTAATAAAGGTGCTCACTAGAACCATAAAGGGTTCTTCAGGTTGTCCACACAGGAGAACCCCGTTTGGTTCCTGGTAGAAGGTTCCACTTGAAACCCCTGCAGAGAGTTACACCTAGAACCCAACATCAAGGGTTATTCTCAGAACATCTGTGAAAGGGTCCACCCAGAAGCCCCTATGAGAGGTTCTGTGAAGAACCCTCCTATGGCGGTTCCACCCAGAACCCTCTCAAGGGATTCTATCCTGAATCTTTCCACCTTCTAAGGGCCTTCACGAGGTTCTACCGGGAACCTTTTTATATTCCAAGGGTTTTAACTAGTGGACACTCAGGGCGTGCTATCTAGAACCATTTTATATTTTCAAGGGTTTCATCTAGAACAATCGGGGTTCTGTGGAGAACCTTTTTATATTCCAAAGGTTTTTTGAAAAAGACACTAAGGGGGTTCTACCAAGAACCTTTTTAATATTTCAAGGGTTTTATCTAGACCACACTAGGGTTCCACAGAGAACCTTTTTATATTTCAAGTATTTTATCGAAAATCCACACAGGGGTTCTACCGAGAACCTTTCATATTATGGCACAAAAAGCCCTTGACGAAAGAGTTCTTCAAAGATTTCATGGAGAACTCTTTCTTCCAAAAAGGGTTCTTAATGGAACCTTTAGTCTTACAAAGAACCATTGACAAACCCTTTCTTCAAACAAGGGTTCTTCAGGAGCATATGGTTCTGGGTAGAACCTCACCCTTGTGGAACCCTTATTTCTGAGAGCGTAACACAGTTAAACATATTCTGTACATTCAACTAATTCTATACAAATGACGTCTTAAAAAAACAGACAGTTGATCTGAGTGGTTCTTTATGTAAACATGAGAAAATAAAGAGAACAGTTAATACAAAAACAGGTTATGGCAGTTGTTTCCCTTTGATGACTCATAGTTCTCCTCAATAACCTGAGATTTTTCTCTACAATGAGAAATGAGGTAACAGCGAGCAGATTTTCACGATTCTTTTTCGATTCAAAACAACATTTGGACTTTTTTCCCCCCAGGAGTCAATTGAACTGGCTGAATGTTTGGAAATCATATTAGTTTTGTTTGTTTTTGTCACACTTGCTCATGAGGTTTTCTGCGGTGAATTTACAAAACTCGCAGAAAACGATCAGTGAACGGAGAAAACAATCTGAGTCAGCTGCTGCAGGAGCGATGATAAGGTTCACTTAAAGAAAGACGACGTATGTCAAACTGCACAGACGTGATGAACAGAAGCTGTTGGATTCACACGTGTTCAGGTCGATGTTGACGAGAACTGCAACGTCTGCACCATTTATGTCAGATTCTGCAGCATTTAAAGGGACAGTTCGGATAATTTTAAGTGGGTTTGTATGAGGTCAGTGTATTACTTACAGTCGATGGCGGTGGACACGCCCCAGTTTGGGAAAAGAAGCCAATTTCCCCAGGAAATAAACTTTTTAAAAAAAAGGCATAACTGCAGCAACACTAAATGCAGCAAGAATTGCACATAAATGTGTTCCTAACCTGACCTTTTTTGTGGATTACTTTGATCATTATTTAGGTAAAAGAACACAATTTATACTAAATATTCGACGGCTGCTCCGCTGGTGCGAGCCGAGGCTGCGAGTGTGAACTACCTGCAGCAGATGAATTAACTGAGCCAGTTGTATTAACTACGGTACTGGCGCAATCACAAGAGGTCAGCCTGCCACAGAATGAACCTGATGGGCCAAAAGGTGTTACCGTAATCCTACAAGGTCAGACTCTGAGCATTTATGTGCTTTTTAATCGCAGCGCTTTGTGTTAATTAATAGGCTGTGTTGTGTTTTACAGGCACACGTGTCAGTAAACTGTCGATCTACATTTTTTCTGAATATATTTTAATATGTTTGGTGTATAAAAAAGATAAATATATGTTTAAAAATGTTCTGTTTCCCATCATTGTATTTCCAGGGACACGGGAAATGGCCCTGGTTAGATTTCCTGGGAATCCCGTTTCCTGGGATTAAACCCTAGTCCACCTAAAAAAAAAAATCAATATCAATGTTGTATTTTGCGCTTCATAATACATCACACATTTTGAATGGGAGATGCTGTTGTAGCACCAGCAGAACGTGGCCTGACATGGTCTTGCTGAAATACGCAGGGACGTCCCTGAAAAAGACCAAAATGTTGCTCCAAAACCTGTACGTACCTTTCAGTATCCTTTACAGCCTATACAGATGTGCAAAAACTATTTTGAATGCGGACTCGTCATTATACTTGTCTATTACGCCCAATAGATGGTGGAGAAACTGCTGTTTTATAAGCCAAACATTGTTCTCAACCAGACTCCTTTGACAAAAACAGTCATTTTACCTCGCAGGACACTGGAGATGCTCGTCTACCAATGCCCTCGTTTGTGTAATTGTGTGACTTCAGTGAAATCAAACTAACCTTTTAAAACACAAAGTTACCTAATAAGACATAAACTAACAGATCAGGGCAGCAGTAGATTAGAAACTCCTGTGTTCTGTGAGGTAAAAATCATGGATTTTTCCTGTGGAGTTTGGTTGGTTCGGAGGGGACGATATTTGACTTACATAATGGCAGCTTCTCCCAGGAAAAGGCCGCTTCTCCAAACTGGTAGCGTGCTGACCGCCATCTACTGTAGCTAACACACAGACTATTGATTACCTCACACAGCCCCACATCAAATAATCCGAACTGTCCCTTTAACTCCAGACATGACAGCTACAGTACATGATGAACCGCGGTGTTTCTAGATTTCCTCTTTGGTGGTTTCTACAGATCCTGCTCTTTCGTTTTATGGGAAATGCTTATATTTTCTTAACCGACTGAAGGTGAGGGGCAACGTCTCACCTCAAAAATAAGAGATTAGTCTGAAACGTCTCACACACGGATTGATTTCTTAGTCTAGTTTGAATAAATCCTGCTCGGTTTTATTGTGTTGCCCCTTCACCCTCGCCTGCTCCACATCGTCACACTGTAGGCGATCCTAAAATAAAATGCATCATAACTGGAAGACAGAACATGCTTTAAAGAGAGCAATACATGTACAGTTTTTTTTTTACAAATTATAATCATAGTTACACTGTGTTGGCAGTTCAATGGATGTTGTAATCTTACATTTCGGGTCAACGCTGATATCTTAAGGAGAAAGGAGGATGGATGGTCGAGGTTAGGTGGCTAGGTAGTTCATCATACACTCCTGATATATGAAATATTTCAGCGTGGGAAGGTAAACATGCCCCAGAGAAGAAGAATCCACACTTTGAGAGCAACTTGTCTTCCTCAAAGTATCGCCTGTGCCTTGATAAACATTGCTGGTGGGAGAATAATGGACAGCAAAGGCGCTTCTTGTGTTCGTTGTTGCACTTTTGTCTCGTACATCCATCGTCCTGAGCGCTAGATGAGAAGGTGGGGGTGTAGATGGAGGCGAAAACATGGAAATGAGGCACCGCGACTCTGATCCTGCTCCTGACCAGGTCTGTCATCTACTGCAGCATCACAGCACGTCTGTTTGGTGGGGCGTTCGGGTGAAATAGAAAAAGAGGAGGGCAGAGAATTCCCTTTTTTTGAACAATAAGAGGCGTCATCATTAATACAATCCTTTAGGTCAGAGATTAAAATTCCTGCGGTTGGACTTTGGAAAGAAACGCCGAACCTTTTACTTGAGAGGAACATTCAAAGAGTTTTCTAAAAATAAATAAATAAATCAGGGCTTCTGGCATCAGATAAAAGAAAGCGTTTGATACAAGAGCTTCCTGTTTGAGAGGGTCACTGATGGTAGGAGTGAGGCCGGGCGGGGGAGCCCTGTCCAGACGGGGGTCGATGGATCGGGGAGGAGCTGGGGGACATGCGAGGGCTCAGCTCGCCTGTCTGGAGGCGCCACAGCAGCTCCTCGTTGGTGCGACTCAGACGCTTCTTCTCGTTGCTCTCCTTCTCCACGTGCACCTGCAGGTTGGCGTTCTCCTCAGAGAGTTGTCTGAGGAAGAAGAGGAAGAGGGACCATATCATACCATGTACGACTGCTGCTGCTGCAGTCCTTTCAGAGAGTCAGAAAACTTGCAGTTAGGTGTCTTGTTCAAGGGCACCTTGGCAGTACCCAGGAGGTGAACTGGAACCTCTCCAGCTACCAGCCCACACTCTGTACTTTGGTCCATGTGGGACTTGAACTGGCTACTCTTTGCTTCCCAAGCCAAGTCTTTACAGACTGAGCTACTGCTGCCTACAGTGAAACTAAGTAGTATTCTGCTGTGAACAAGGTCAGCTACTTTAAAAAAATCTGTATCAGTTTAAATGTATGCTATATTTAACATACAGTACATTCACAGCTTCACTTTGCTGTCAGGCAGCCTTTTCCAGCCAAATATCCCTCACTTCAAAACAACCAAACTCCAGAGGTATAATCAGTAATTTAACCTCACAGAAAGCAGGAGTTGCTGGTCTGCATCTGCCTCGAGCTGTTAGCTTGTTTGTGTTACTTACATGTTGTAAAAGGATTGTTTGGTTTTTACAGAAGTCACACAAAAACATAAACTAACTAACAGATCAAGGCAGCAGCAGATCAGCAACCCCCCTGACCTGAGGTAAAATTAATGAGTTTGTCTATAGAGTTTGGTTGATTCAGAGAGAGCGAAACCTGGCTTATATAATGGTGGCTTCCTGTCAGAAAAAGCTGTCTGATAGCAAAGTAAAGCAGTGAAAATATTCCATATATAGTGTACACTTAAACTGATATAGATTTTTTTTAAGGTGAACCCTTTTTAAGTCGCTAAAATACCTTCTGTTGCTGACCCTGTCCACAGCAGTTCATTGTAGAGCCATGTGCCAGACTGATTTATTAATCCTGGTCGATTTCTGACGATTCATCTACTGTCCCGCAGGAAAAACAAAACTTTTCTGTGGTATTAATAAACGGACGTAAACTTGTTGGTAATTATGTGGTGAAATTAAGTTCTAGTGCATAATAACACACGTACAAATTACAGTTATTCAGACAGACAATAAAATAAATCTGCTTATGTACAGAGATCATACATTTAACGTAAACAAGTTTTTAAAAGTCAAAGGAACATCTATACCACTGTACACTGACTATCAATGAGAATCTCAGATAACCCTACATTAAATAATGTGAACTATCCCTTTAATATTATCTATGTGCCTTCTAAACCCACCTAAATCCACTTCTGCTGGTTTGAAGTAGGTTTTAAATCAGTAGTAATCATTTTAAACTTCTCTGACCTGGACACAGCGACGTTCTTGTCTATTCTCTCCTTCAGGTCCTCGTTCTGCTGCTGTAACACCTGCAGTCTCTCCTCCAGGTACACGTTCTTTTCAGCCTGCTCAAAAACACAGCAGAGACGGTGCACGACATTAAATTCTTCAAATGATGCTGTATGACATCATCAACATCAACATATTACAACTAAAACAAGGTTTTAAAACATTTCTCCTGCAGCTTACTGTGGATGTTATTACAACTTCTATACGTGGGCTTAATATTTTTGATTTTTTTTTAAAGTTGCTGAACAAAAGCAGAAATTTGAAGCCTACTATTTTCTCCAGTTCTGAGATCTTCAGGTCCTGTTGGTGAATCTGTTGATTCTTCATCTCCAGAACTTCTTTCAGACTCTTCAGATCCTCCTCGATGTGTTTATACGGAGCCAAAGCGTCCTGACAACAGCAGATAACATCAGTGAAAAACACTGTCAGTCTTCAGGAGCAGTAAAAAAACAAAAACAAAAAAAAAACTGCACTGTGTCATGCAGCAGTTACCACTATCTGCTCGTCTGTGCTCCGGCGCAGAGCCTCTTCAAAGCGCTTCGCTCGGTCTCTGAGGCTGCGATTCTGAAACGTCAGCGTGTCGACCTGATCCTGCAGACCACACAGATATTCACCTGTTAAATACTGTCGCTAAATACAACATGTATCATACCACGTATCTGTACACTGTAAATAAAAATCATGTGGAATCAACTCATTTTTTCGAAGTTTTATTCAAGTTAATCCAGATTAAAGTTTCTAGTATTTATTTTCAGAACAGCTGGCGGTCTCTCTCACATAAAAGGTTGTTGTTGTGGATTTTATCCCCTTGCCCATGCATCAGAAGGAAGAAGTACTCAGGAGTCCAGTATGTCTTACACTGAAACTGGTTTAATAATACTTGGCCAAGGAGAATGAAGGAATAACCAGTACACGGTTGGCATTGATGTTCCCTTCAATTCTGGCGTTTCTGTCCTCCATGATAGTCTTTAAGCATTCACAGATAAGGTCATGATGAACCTATGCCCAAATAAGGTCAGACCCAACACATTGAGTTAGCTTATTGG
>JAJHUR010098494.1:0-16004 GCA_027495735.1 Lutjanus campechanus | reverse complement strand
CTCCTCCATACCTTCTATTACAACTGTTACTACAATATGGAGCCCTGCATTGGGTCAGTCAGTCACAGACTCTTTTTGGTATAGGGTGGGCATTGACAGACATGCCAACCTGACCGAGTCATGGACGTGACTCTCACCAGTGCATGGTCCCTGTTAGCAACTAGTCCAAACTAAATTGATTCAAAAACATTAAATTCAAATGATTCAAATAAACAGCCCGTTCAGACCTGGTTTTAACATGTGTCCTGGGTGATCTGATCACAAGTGCACACCTCTGAGTAGGTGACTTCACACCTGGCATTACAATGTCTGGGGTTACCACTGCAGTTGAGAGAGTCTAATTTGTATTAAAGTATAAACTTACAGGACATAAGTTGAGTAGGTGGTCTTCAAATGTGGCCCACGACACATTACGTTTACACTGCTGAAAGAATGTGGTCACATGGGGCCAAGACCACCTCTGAATCTGGTCTGAGCGATCAGATCTAAAATGTGTCCTGAGTACGTTCACACCTGGACTTGTAGCTGTCCACTTGTGATCAGCTCACCTGGGACACATGTTAATACTAAGTCTGAACAGGGCCAAAAAGATTCAATTCAGATCAATCAATCAATAAATCAACAATCAGGCATGAAATGATTCAAATCAAGCAATAAATCAATCAATAAATCAACAATCAAGCAAGAATTGAATCAAATCATGCAATAAATCAATAAATCAACAACCAAGCAGGAAATGATTCAAATCGAGCAATAAATCAATAAATAAATCACCAGTTATGCAAGAAATGAATCAAATTAATCAATCAATAAACCAATAATCAAGCAAGAAATAAAACAAATCAAGAAATCAAGCAAGAAATCAATAAATACGGATGAAATTCACCGGTGTCTCTTGGCTGGGGGCTCACCTGCGGGCTTACCTTCAGGGGCAGCGGCTCTCTTGCGCCCCCGACTGCCAGACTGCTGGTTCCTCACCTTCAAAATGGCCCGCACGTTCTTCACCCACCGTGGCACGGGACCACCCCAGGATGGCAAAGGGTTCCTGGGTGCCTGACAGGAGAAGGTAAAAACAAGTTACGCACATGACCAAAAATCTTTTTTTAAAATTTTATTTATATTTTATACTTGGGTCATTTTTATCAGAGTTATTGTACTTTTACTTACAGTATAGATTTTATACTCTACTCACCTCTGGACTCGGAGTGGTTTTCGGGGGCACTGATCTCCAAGCCTCCCAGTGAGAGCAGCCCGGCGTCTGCAAACAAAAACAAATATGCAATTAGTTTTACTGCTCTGAGTGAGTATTAGTGGAGACAGGGTAACATGAAATGGGCTAATTTCTGCTTTGCGTGTCATTCTCTCACTCCATCATCAAGACATTAAAATAATAATTAATGTATAATAAATGTATACTTTATATTTAGGTAATTTCTATCAGAGTTATTGTACTTTTACTTACAGTATAGATTTTATACTCTACTCACCTCTGGACTCGGAGTGGTCTTTGAGGGCCCTGGTCTCCCAGCCTCCCGGTGAGAGCAGCCCGGCATCTGCAAACAAAAACAAAAATGCAATTAGTTTTACTGCTCTGAGTAAGTATTACTGTAATGGAGACAGGGTGACAAGACATTAAGACATTTTTATCTGAGTCATTGTACTTTTACTAGATTTTCTGTACTCTACCCACCTCTGGTGCTGGAGGCTCAGCGGGCGTCTGACGCTTCCTAAGGGTGATCTTTGTCGGGTGAGCCGTTGGAACAAGAGTCCACTGTTCCTCCTCTGACTGTGAGCTGCTGCTAGAAGAGGAGCCACAAGAAGAGCAGAGACAGGAGTTAGAGGAAGAGCTACAGGTGGAGGAACCAGGAGAAGGCTGGATCAGAGCTAGAAGAGGAAGTAGGGAACGAGTTGGGGTATACCCACCTGCAGGTGTCAGAGGACAGAGAGTATGGAACAAGGACAGGTGCTCTCTGTAAGTCAGCGTGCTGCTGCTGTAAGTCAGAAAATTCAGACAGGATCTACTTGTGAAAACTGATTAAACCAAAAAAATTTTTTTTTCTTTAATTTATCCCTAAGCCTCCACTAAGATTCAGATTATTATGACTTTATTATTAAATTACAATAAGCTTAGGTTCTTCATATCACACCACTGCTGTTTAATGAGACAAGTTTTTGTTATTTATTTTAAGTACATTAATTTTTATATTAATTGAATAAAAAAAGTTTGATTAATCGATAAATTAACCAATACATCCATCGATTACTCGAAAAAATAATCGAAGCAGTGATACTTGTTATCAACGACGCCAACCCAGCTGAGTTTGGTTGTAAAACAGACTTTCGATTTTGAGTGCAAAACTTTTGCCCCAAAAATTGTAGAGAAAAAAAATGAAATAAAAATTATTTTCTTTCATATTATTGGCAAATGACCATGATATAAAAGCAATAATCAACACTTTGTGCCGAGTGGTTCTTCGCCTCCACGTTGTGCCTTCAAAAAGCTTAACACACACCTGCTCTTAGATTACACCTTACTTTACTGTTCTTACTAGATGTTCTGTACTCTACCCACCTCTGGTGCTGGAGGCTCGCTGGGTGTCTGCCGCTTTCTAAGGGTGATCTTTGTCGGGTGAGCCGTCGGAACAAGAGTCCACTGCTCCTCCTCCTCTGACTCTGAGCTGCTGCTAGAAGAGGAGCTACAAGAAAAGCAAAGATAGGAGTTAGAGGAAGAGCTACAGGCGAAGGAGCCAGGAGAAGGCTGGATCAGGGCTAGAAGAGGAAGTAGGGAACAAGTTGGGGTATACCCACCTGCAGGTGTCAGAGGAGGAAGCAGAAGAGGAGGAACTGGATCCACGGCTCTGGCAGAAGCCACCGTTGAAGGCTGCTGCCGGGACCCTGAGGAGGATGAGCCTTGGGCAGACAGACCTGTTAGGGTCTGGGCTACGAAGGACAGGCATCCAAGTATATTCTTCGTCCATCTGAAGACAGACAAATACACATTTAAAATTACTGCTACAATGTTGAGAAAAGTCTTCAAGGCAACTGTCACACGTCAAAGTCGAATGACGTATTGAATAAACTAGAAAGAAGTTTTGCCAACCTGTAATCTTTTGTTGAGTTAACTTTTCTTGAAGTGTTTACAATTTGCAACCTTAATCAATAGCCAAGAAATAAAGTAATTAGCAATGCATTTTAATTATGAATTAAACAATATTGTTTAATGTTAATATATAATATAATGAATAGATTGTTCGTTTATGGGTTCAAAAAGGTGTGCTTCTCAAACTGAATAAACTATTTTAAAACCCTTCTGAATTAGTTGGAAAATACACTGTCAGTAATATTAATCCAAAAACACCACCAGTAAAACACTGACAGAGACTATTCTACTGCACAATTGAGCTTATAATACTTAGCCAATATGCACTTTCCCACTATTAATAATATCAAAAATGAAGACAGAGTGACATGAAACAGGTTCATTTCTAATGTGAGTGCCATTCTCACTCACTGAGGCCTAACACTATAATATCCAAAGTGATTTGTGAGATATTTTTTTGTTAATTGTGAGCATGTTAGGCCTTAAAATGTACGCTGATAGCCTACCATCAAGATTTTAAAACAATATGTTAACAGTTGTGAATTTTAATCGTTATTTGTGAATTTAATATCGTGTCATATGAATATACGAAGGTGTAATAAAAGAGCTCTAGAAAGCACCTCTGAGTTTTACTCAAACTTGGTCAAAACAGTCAAATGTCCTCTCTGCATTGCTAATATCAGTGAATGTTAACGATGCTAAAAGTCTCAACGGTAAAACACATCAACAACAACAACAATGACAGAAATCTCACTTCTTCCATGAAGAAAGTGCGGTGGTCAATAACTGAAGGTCGTGAGTAGATGTAAAGTGCAAAAGGTTGTCGTTTGGTGTCTCTTCTTCGAAATATCGTCGTGTGAAACTGCAAATCTCTAGGTTTCTGACTGATGAAGGTTGTTTGTTTTCAAAAGAGAAGCAGGTTCCAGAAGATGCGCGTGAAGACCACACGTAACAACCGTGGAATCTTCATGTTCTTCAAGATTCGTGCGCGCGCGCGTTCTGACATGAACATCTCACCTGGAAACGTTTCATCAACTGACATGGCGACGTCCTGACGGAGGAGGCCACACACGTCTAACGACGAACTGTGTGACCACTGACCTCCTCACAGCTTGACTGGCCAAGTTCACTTAGGGGAGACCGGGGTCAACTGTAACGCTTTTTATATTTTCCCTAATTAGTCAGAGGCAAGCTGTAATACACTACTTGCCCTCTTTTGATATCAATGCATCCTGTGGTGGTCATTTCTTAAAATCTGGAACCCCATCATAGATTATTTACCATCCGAGCTCAAACATATAGGAAGGCCAGTACCCTTCAAAGTGGAAGCAAATTATGCCTAATGCCACATAAAACCTTAGCTATTATTTCTTAAAGCACGTTTTACCACTCTAAATCGATGAAAGAGTTGGAGAACAATGATGCAATCACCATCAATATTTTTTTTTTACTTTTTCCCCTCTTCTTTTTTCTTTTATTCTTTCATTCTTTTATATTTATCCAAACATTGCATATTATTTTAAGTCAAATGTCCTTTATCATTAGTTACATTTATGTATTATCTTATTGTGTGTGTGTGTGTGTGTGTGTGTGTGTGTGTGTGTATGCAGTTATGGTCTGGCAGATTATAATAATCATGTCTTCATCTAACTGATATATGTAACACTGTGAGCCTTTTGTTCTGAAAATAAAAATTTGTTTGGAAAGAAGAAACATTTGTGCACTCATTAATAGTTAGGAAATTGAAAATTGATCCAAACTGGTGAAATTGAATTGAAAACCACCGTCTACTTGCGGTGTCCAGTGCATGTCTGAAAAAAAGACACTTCAAAGATGACAAAGAAAGAACATCAGTGAAGAAAATTTAATTACTTTGAAATATATACTGCATATTTATTAAATGAGCAGGGATAATGTTGTGTACTTAGTGAATAAAATGTATAACCTCCAATAAAATGTCTTGTTAAACTGTGACCACACAGTATTTGAAACCAATGCGATAAAAACTTATGGGTCATTATAGGCCTCAACTTCATGTGTTGACACAACTTTATAGATTCAAGGAAAGCAGGAGACGTGCTTTCAGTTCACAATTAAAATATTTATTTAAAAATAAGATTTTTGTTGCTGGAGACCTGAGCTTATACATCTGAATGTTGTGGTAAGGACAAAATGTATTTTTTGTTAATTGTTTTCCAAATGTAGTTCAAAATACACAGTCACTCGGCTTTTTGGTAAGAACGTACAATCTCTCTCTCTCTCTCTGGCTCACTCTCTTATATCTAAGCTGGGTTAGTTTAGCTCTTATCCCACCTCTTTTTTGGAGTTGATCACAACCGATGTTTGCTGGAATGTAAGCTAGCTTTAGCCTAGCCTCTGACCCTTTTACAGGGTTCCCATTTTAAAAATGTATCAGTTGGAAACGGAAAGTTTTCAGCTGATTCCAGGAGTGTAAGTATTAGCATTAGTTCAAATTAGCCAGCCATACTTCTGCTAGTCTGCTAGCAAGAGTCAACATTTTGGCCGACAAAATCCACAGTCATCAGCTAGAAATGATAAACGTGTGCACTGTGAGAATGGAAAGCTTTACAGGTATAGTAACAGTAACTAAGGAGGGTAGAGCTTAGCAAAGGGTCAAATTCACCTTTTTTGATCAGTCTTGCCCTTCTGTCAGTTTTGTTTTGATTATTAAACAATTTAAACAAAACTATATACTAGAAATACTCAAATCTATAATATATTGTAGCCTGTATGCTCTTCAGAGTGGTGTCACTTTCATGATCAAGGTGACAAAGAGCAATGTGTAGTCGCAGAAGAGAAGAAGAGGACAGAGACACACAGCAGCCTGTAGTATTCCTATAAGGTGTACGGCAATGCTCTTTGGGAGGTCTGCATGGGTGTGTGTGCTAGTTGGTTGTACAGGGGCAGGGGGGTGCTCCTGTTATGTTAATAACACAAAGCTCATATTCAGCTGTAATATTTTAATGAGCAGTTTATATGTTGTGTCTGAAACAATCTGCACATCGATGGTAAAAACATGCTTATAAGTTTGTGTTTGTTGTTTATAACAAGCACGAAACAAAAATCTGCATGCTGTTGCAAACTTTTCAAGTTTTTATCATCTTACAAGGTAGCAATTTCAGCAATTATGGCGTGAACCAGTGACATAAAACATTTGATAACACTTTATAATAAAATGTAAATATACAATATGTACTGTAATATACTGGCTATTTATAAGACAAACATTCAAAATCAAATCATTAAACTTTCATCAGATTTCAACAACTGTATTTGTACATAATCTATCTGTATATATGTTTCATGTAAAAAGTATAATATAATTCCTGATCATAACCTTGATTACTAATGCTTTAAAGGGACAGTTCAACCCAAAATCAAAAATAAAGCAGGAACTACTTTCTTTCTAGTAGGAAGAAAAGGGTTCCAGTAGATTCTACTGCAGAAAGAGGGAAATTCCGACGTGAAACTGCTCACAACTTCGGCAAGAGTTTGATGTGATTGGTTGAAGTTAGATGTGATAGACAGATGGTTCATCCAATCACCTGCCAAGTGTTTTTTGAAAGTATCTGCCCTTTTCCAAACAGTTTCTAAGGACGACTTCCCACATGGTTCGGTGCAACAAACTATCTGGCGTGTCAGATTAGTGTTTATCTGTGATTTACACACTGGTCTTGATCTGGTTGTCTGAGACTGATTGTTTTTGACTCCAGCAAATACCTGGGGGAATTTGCAGCAACTGTACTGATTCCTGTCTGATGTGATAGTGAGGAGCAAAAACAGCTCAGATAAGGGTTTAAATGGAAACAGGCGAGAAACAAGTTTTTGCCCTTTTCCAAACAGTTACCAAAGTTCTATGTAACAAATCATCTGACATGTCAGGTTATACATTTACTGTAGCACCGCAGGCCAGGGGTTAATATGTATTTTTGATTTTGGGGTTACCTTTAAAGACACCTTGAAGACATTTTACAATATATCTAATATGGAAATATCTGCTTATAGACAATGGCATTTACTGTACAGTTTCCCTGTCCTATAGAGGTACAGGAGAGGTGGGACAAAACCTGTTATGACAAAGATACAAATATTTATAGAGAAAACTAAAAAAAACAGGTGTTCTGGTATTGCTCCCTGAACGGCTGCCACAACTATAGTTGAGAGCTGAAACACAGTTGTGTACACCAGATTAATCAAAATGATCTTAAAAGCCCTTTTCTTTACGCTGTTACCCCTGTGTTGGTCCTTCTGCCCCTCTCCCGGTCCAGGGCGTTTCAGAGCTCTGATAACTGAGCAGCAGCAGAAAGCCATCAGCTGCAAGAAAAACTGATACAAAGCTGCCATCATAAAGAAAGTTTTTCTTCGTGAGCCGACAGAGACACTAACAATCGACACCGCAATGACAACCAGCCATGAAACACAGCAGCAGGCCACCTTGTACCTCAAGGGTTTCCACCTGAGGAAAAACACAGGATGGACGGTCGCCAGGTATTGTTCCAGGCAGATGTAACTCTGGACAAGGGGACGCATTATAAGGAACATTATACTCAAGACCCTAAAAAGTTTCCTGAGGAAAGAGAGAGACAGGTAGCGTTGCAGGAAATACAAAATGCCTGAGAGGGAGAGAAGGATCTCAACAACAATCTGGTTGAGAGAGATGAAATCCAAGGCAATCTTCTCTCGTCTTGTCCTCATGATGAGCCAGAGGACGTAGCCATTGATGGGGAGACCAAAGAGGAGGTTTGATGCGTACACAACTCCCGCCAGAGTATCCCTCACAATCTGCATGGGGTTTTCTTCGAGGAGCGCACTCATGGCTGTACAGTTGTTGGTGCAAAAGTCCATTTTCTTCCTAATAATAAACACATTAATCAACACTTGGTTGCTTAACACATTATTCTTTTGGATGCATGTACAGTAATGCACAGACTGTCAAAGTCACACTGTAAATGTATGCTTATGTCATCATTTCACATTACATATACACGGCTTTGTTAAATACTCAATTCTTATTGGTCAGTTCTAGGTCTGATATTTCTTTATAACAGACCATTGCTATGTATAATGGACAGTTTGCTATGGACACAGTTCTGATATACTCTGGAGGAGAAAAAAAATCATTTTTAAATCAATATTTTCTGTGAAATTGTGGATATTTTTGTGGTAAGTAACCATGTAATAAATCAAATCAAATCAAATTTTATTTATATAGCGCCAATTCACAACAAAGTTGTCTCAAGACACTTTACATATAGAGTAGGTATATATATATATATATATATATATATATATATATATATATATATATATATATATATATATATATATATATATATCATAATAAGCTGGATAATGTACAGTGAGCAGGTCATTATTGTGAAATAAACCTCAACAGGGTTAGAGTTCTGTATATATTATTATTCTTTACTTTTTTGTCTCTTTTCATGTCTCTTAAATTACATGATCAGAAACCCAATGTGTTTATTTGCAAATGTGTATTTATTTTGCATAATGTATCATTAAATTAAATGCTCATAGTGTCATTATTTATGTTACTGTACTGTAATAAAGGCTTATATTTGACTTAATTAAATGATGTAATACCCATCCTTGAGAATTCGAACAAATTATGTCCTACCAACACTGTTTGTTTAAAAAAAAAAATGTATTTCTTAATTTGCCAGAAAACACCCTTGTCCCAGACAGGAATTCACAACTTTTAAAATGCATTCAATTTAAATGCATTAAAATCCTTTAAAAGATCTAAAACTAACAATACCTACAAATGTGCTATTATAAATCATCTTTGTTTTCGAATAATCTTTTTAAATGAAAATGTTGGCCCTTTAAAGTTGTGTCCTAGATTTTTACAAAAATGTGATTTAATCATAATAATCATACAATCAACTCATACACATCATACAATCAACTCAGAGGCCCTTCTGAATCAAAGCTAAATGAAATTTTTTTTTTTAATGTGTATTTTGATTAGCATTAAAAGAATCCCAGTAACTTTAAGAAATAAAATGGCTGCTCACTGCAATTATGCTGTGAAATGAAAAAAAGAAAATTTTCTCAACTCCATTAGACGTCAACTCCATTAGTTTTTCCATCTGATGAAGCTGACGTCTACATTTTTAAAAAAAAATGCTATCACTTGAAGGTTCAATAGTCAAGAGTTTGATCTTTTGGAATGTATTTTCCCTGCATAATTGAGATATATGATGTATATTTTAACACTCTTAACTCTAAAATTTTTCCTACCTGGATGTTGTGAGTCCTCAACCACTTCTGTGAGGCTACACATCCTGAGCATCAGTATGGATGCGTATACTTTACATATTCAAACACTCAACACAAACATGTCGAACAGACCGTCTAAATAAACATGTACACTGTTGTACCCCAATTTATCATAAACCAGCTGCACCAACAACTTAAACACCAAAGATACGACACTGTTTTACATCTTTACCATTAAACATGCACAAAGCAGAGCCGGGGCCCCACATGCAAACATACAGGTGTTGAAGGCTGTCAAACTGCCAACTAACTGGCAACTACTGTAGTGAACACACAGTGAAATAGTACTTTAGAAGAACGGCAAACATGTTCTTTCATGGCAGTAATCCACATGTTAAAATATATATAATGAGATTTAGGTCACATTTTAAATGTGTATAGTGCTATCATGGTATTATTTTATACTCTCAGCTGTATGTGCTGCAGCGTGTTAAACCAGTGATACTACCTGACACAGATATGGATGGGAATTCTAGAGGAGCATTTTAAACAATTAAACCAAAAGCAGCATTTAGACAAAATAGGAAATATCTGAGTATCATTTTAACTGAATTCAGCTCAGATTTTAAAATGTTACTATAACTGTTCAATAAAACTGAAATCTCTCTGGGTCAGTGGTGGTAGATTATGTATTTATGAATTACTTAGCTAGCTGACTCTTCCCAAACTGGGTGTTCCCAGTGAACATGGCGAGACAAGGACTGACTAACCAAGCTAACAGTAGATAGCGGTTAGCTACTTTAGCAACAAGTAAACCTATCAGGATTCCTCAGAAAGCATCAGGAAACTGTGTTAATCACTTTTGTACTGTATTCGCTGTCGGTTTCGGGGGCTGGTCCTGGTCTGGCTGTGTTCACTGGGAGGCTTTTATTAGATATCGATGTTTCGGTGGACCCGACCTTCATCAGGTATGCATACCATGAGGTCCAATGTTCCACTCGGGGATTCAGTGAGCCTGCTGAACCAGTGCAAACTGCAAGCAGCTGAAACTGTAAACACTCACAAGCACAAGTACCTCTAAACTGTTTTTAAGTGCAATACTTGAGTAAATGTGCTTAGTTACTTCCTCCATTACTGAGGAAAATATGATTTTGTGTACGTGAAGTGACCTGACCTTTACCTGCTAGAGGGTGAGAGTCGGGGCTAGTCCTATTTTGAGATTTCTTTGTTTTTGAATAAAATTTACATTTTGGAGCCTCTTCACTGATTGTTGTTCTAGTAGTCTATTTGATTATGTCAACAGTAAACCAAGTAATGACAACCTGCAAGGCTATTTGTGAATCACTTCAGATTTTCACTTCACTGCTGCCTGACCAGAACTCTTCAACTCGATACCAGGTTTGTTGAATAATGGACAGTATGTGACTGATGTAGCATGCCTCTTAAGTTATTGTAAAAAGTTTGTTGTTGTTTACTTTGTATTAATAAAAAACATTAAATTTCACGTTTAAGAATCTGAAGCTGTCTCTTCTGCTTCTCTACAGTCACAAAATGAACACCACCTTTGCAGAGAATGGTTTGTCTTCTGTGATGGTTTTGGCCGTCGCTGCAGCTTCAGTCAACAACATCCTGGGACTTCCTTTGAATGGTTATGTCATGTGGCTGATAGTAGCCAGAGATACTTTGGCCTCAGACTTCTTTTCTCTCAACCTCGCTGTGTCTGAGATCTTCTTCTCTTTGTCCAGCATATGGGTTTTTGTTCATGTAGCGTTGGGGTCGTCCCTCTGTCTTGAAGCCTTCATGTTCTCACGTGGCCTGTTTTTTACAGCCCGTCCTCTCTTCCAATGTTGCATCTGTGTCGAGTGCTACGTCGGGGTTGTCCACCCGGTGTTATTCCTTCGCTTTAAACCCCTGAGGTACAGAGTGACCTGTTGCTGTGTTGCCTGGCTGTCTGTCTTGGCGTCCTGTCTCTACTCTATCTACACCTTTACAAACCCTCTGTATCTTTATGGGATTTACATCCAGAATGTACTCTTCATGACTATAATGCTCTTCTGCTGCCTCTCAGTTCTCTGGGCTCTGAAACGCCCGGGGCCAGGAGAAAAAGCCACAGAGAAGCAGAAGAGCAATAAGATGAAGAGAAGGGCTTTTAAAATCATTTTACTTATCATGATTTCATTGACCATTTCTTTCTTTCTGTATATGGTTGTTATTCCACTTCAATGTTGCTTTACAGACTTTTCCAAAGTCCTCACCATTTGTCTGACCTTCGCTTTAGCAACTGGATTCATACAACCCCTCCTCTACCTCCACAGGAGCGGAAAACTTCCATGCTTCAAGGAGCTCTAATTTTCACTTCTAATTTGCCAGTGTATATCATTCATTCTTGAGACTTTGGACAAGTATAACTAGTACAATGGTTCTTGGTGATTTGCATCAACATACCATCGCACTCTTATCTTTTTAAATTCAAATAATCAAAAACACTGTGCGGAAAAACAGCTTGATCAACAATGTGAACAGAAGTCTGACTGTATTATAACCTTTACTTGATCGTCATTGTAGCACATTTGTTCATTGTTTGCAAAAGAGAAACCGTCAAACATTCACGTGTGCAGAGATTTTTTCAACCTTTTTTGGAAAGGCACGAGACGTGGAGATGGTGTCTTGATGCGCACATGTGTACAGTGGTTTTATCTGGTCTGCTGAGCAGCTATATGTATATTGAATGAACTGTGGTGTTACTTGGAGAATACGCGGCACATTTGTGGTGTCCATGGCTGTCAATGTGCGTGTCTGTTTGAGAGAAACCCAGCCTGAGTATTGGTTAAACAGTGGACTGGGATATATCAGCTCGATCACCAAACTCTGTCTAGAAGGCCAGGAAACTACCAGCTTTGAGTACTTGCAGATGAGATGGATCAGATCGTTTTTGTCTCTGATCTGAGTTGAGGCTCCAGAACGGCACACAAGTTTTGAAGAATCTGTCTTGGTTACCTAATCGTTTTTAAGTGTAAGCATTTAAATATTTAAAAGAATGAATTGTTGTCATGACACAAATGACTTTCTCTACATCATTATTAATATTTCACAGCATTGATTTAGGCCACAAAAGTTCTTAAAGTGTGCATGTGAACGACCCAATGTTCCACTTGTGGGTTCATCCTGCTGAACCAGTGCAAACTGCACCAAGTTAAAGTATAAAGTAGCTGAAAATGTGAATACTCAAGTGCAAGTACCTCAAAACTGTATTTAAGTGCAGTTCTTGAGTAAATATGATTTGATGTACATGAAGTGACCTGACCTTTACCTGCTAGAGAGTGAGAGTCGGGGCTAGTCCTATTTTGAGATCTCTTTGTTTTTGAATGAAATTTACATTTTGGAGCCTCTTCACTGATTGTTGTTCTTGTAGTCTATTTGATTATATCAACAGTAAACCAAATAATGACAACCTGCTAGGCTATTTGCGCATCATTTCAAATCTTCACTTCACTGCTGCCTGACCAGAACTCTTCAACTCGATACCAGGTTTGTTGAATTATGGACAGTATGTGACTGCTGTAACCTGCCTCTTAAGTTATTGTAAAAAGTTTGTTTACTTTGTATTAACAAGCCTAAAGTGAGCAAAGAAACATTAGATTTCATGTTTAAGAGTCTGAAGGTGTCTCCTCTTTTTCTTTGCAGTCACAAAATGAACACCACCTTTGCAGAGAATGGTTTGTCTTCTGTGATGGTTTTGGCCGTCGCTGCAGCTTCAGTCAACAACATCCTGGGACTTCCTTTGAATGGTTATGTCATGTGGCTGATAGTAGCCAGAGATACTTTGGCCTCAGACATCTTTTCTCTCAACCTGGCTGTGTCTGAGATCTTCTTCTCTTTGTCTGGCATTTGGTATTTTCTTTACGCATTGTTGAGGAGATTCTTCTGTCTTGAAGCCTTCATGTTCTCACTTGGCCTGTTTTTTACAGCCCGTCCTCTCTTCCAGTGTTGCATCTGTGTCGAGTGCTACGTCGGGGTTGTCCACCCGGTGTTATTCCTTCACTTTAAACCCCTGAGGTACAGAGTGACCTGTTGCTGTGTTGCCTGGCTGACTGTCTTGGCGTCCTGCCTCTACTCTATCTACACGTTTACAAACTCTCTGTATCTTTATGGGATTTACATCCAGAATGTACTCTTCATGACTGTAATGCTCTTCTGCTGCCTCTCAGTTCTCTGGGCTCTGAAACGCCCGGGGCCAGGAGAAAAAGCCACAGAGAAGCAGAAGAGCAATAAGATGAAGAGAAGGGCCTTTAAAATCATTTTGCTTATCATGATTTCCATGACCATTTCTTTCTTTCTGTATATGGTTGTTATTCCACTTCAATGTTGCTTGACAGACTTTTCCAAAGTCCTCATTATTTGTCTGACCTTCGCTTTAGCAACTGGATTCATACAACCCCTCCTCTACCTCCACAGGAGCGGAAAACTTCCATGCTTCAAGGAGCTCTAATTTTCACTTCTAATATACCAGTGTATAACACTTTTTATCTCATTCTTGAGAACCAGGGCAAAACTGTATTTTGAGCTGATTTTGCAGACCATGTTACATATATTTCAATCCTTTAAGAATGGATTTTCAAAAAAAAAAAAGTGGAATTAGAGTGTTGGTATTAATATTTTGTTATGCTGGTATAAATAATTTAAGTTTTTTTTTGGTAGGACTTAATTTGTCACAATTCTCAAGAAGTGGTGACATATATGTGTATGTACAGTATATGCATGATACACCTATAGCTTGTACAATGTTTGCTGGTTATTTTTGATTAATATTTCCATTTACATTACAAAGCACTAATTTATAACAATATACCATCGCACTCTTGTCTTTTTTAAAAATGCAAATAACCAAAAACACTGTGTGGAAAAACTGCTTGATCAATAATGCAGAAGAACAGAACTCTGATTGTATTGTACTCTCTACTATTGTAGCACATCTGTTCATTGTTTGTGACTGAAAAACAATACAATAAACCTTGTAAATTTCTTTGATAAAATATTAGCGTTTTGTTTATTTTCATGTTTGGTGAATAATGTGATGATGATAACAATTTCCATTTGAAATGTCCTCTAAGGTGCTCTTCCAGTGGAGAAAACACAATGTAGTGCCATTTAGGCTGTCCTGCATGTTAGAAAAAGAGTTGGCCTCTAAGTGCCTCTAAGCAGTGGCGCCGCCAGCCGGAATCCTGTACGCACTGTGCGTACAATTTCTTTTTGAAGATGTGAAAAAAAAATATTTTAAAGGTTTTTTTTAAAATTTTTTAATTAAAAAGTTTTTGGGGAGGGGATAATAAAGATGCTGGTTTGTAATAGGCTAAACATGCTGAGTCCACTTATTTTTTAAGACAATTAATTGAAGCCTAACATAAAGGCCAATGATTGTCATTTACGTCATCTGTCACTAAGTGATTTTGAATTCTGGCGCTATATTCTTCTTCTACACTACGTAGCCTACCGCCTATGTGGTGATTACGGTTCGGTCCGGTAATGTTATAGAAATGTCGAAAAGACAGTTGAGCCTTTTCCAGGCATTTGAAAGAAAAATAACTAAGCCTGCTACTAATACAAACACACAGAGCAGCGAGAACGAAGGCGCTAGCAGCAGTCAGGCAGGACGGGAAGATGAGGTAGCTAGCTATGCTGCTAGCTCTTCTGCCTCTTTGGCGGTTGCAGCCGCCACCAGTGCAGACCCAAGGCCCGAGCCCGCCGAGGACACACAGCAGCAGCAAATGGTGGTGAGTGCTGCTGCATATGAAGATGACCTTGGCTGTGTTAAGGCTGATGAACTCAAAACTGCATCTGACTCTGTTAAACTGAAAGCGATACAGTCAAGATTCAAGCCTCCCAGAGGGTGGGTGCCCCCAGCTAGAGTCATATGTGGGAAGCAGCGGAAAATACCGGAGGAGTTTTTTGATGAGAGCATTTACCCCACTCTGCGTAACAGCAGCGTTGATGGCATTTTTTGTGTAGCTTGCATGCTTTTCTCATCAGGAGACATGGTTCTGAGAATGAAGCCACTTACTGACTGGAGTAATGCAAAAAAAAAAATGTTTCCAGACACACGTCAACTCCAGCGTACAGTAGTGCCCAACTGCGTGCAGGTGAATTTGTTGATGTTGCTTTGGGAAAGAGCCACCCAGACAGCACGCATACGTCTGGCCGACGTCGGCACGATGAATAAAGTTACATTGGCAAGACGTATTATGGAGAGCGTTTGCACATTGGGAAGACGTCGCCGAGACATCGGCATTTGGTAAAAAACGCCCTCCAGACGACGTTTGGACGATGAATCAAAGATGCTCAGCAAGGCCTCTCTACAGCTTCTATATGACCTTTATTTAGGTCGGATCATTTAATTAGTATAAATATCTCCATATCCATAGTCAAAATTAACATGTATTTACATAAAATGTGATAGGAATATGGCAATATCATAACAAAAAACAATATGCTTGACCACTAGCTTCGTAATATTGTGTGTGGATAAAATAAAGAGACAGGTACGATTCAAGTTCATGACCATAAATTTATTTCCAGCAGCATAGCCAAAAGAACCCCAGCACAAAAAAGATAAACAGAACAGAAACATATGGCAGGTCGGGAG
>JAJHUR010098491.1:0-15906 GCA_027495735.1 Lutjanus campechanus | reverse complement strand
CACACACACACACACACACACACACACACACACACACACACACACACACACACACACACACACACACACACACACATAGACTGACACATATAATCATTTGTGTGCACACTTGATGTCAGACACACACACTGCATGAATTGAAAACACACTAATACACTGGCTGGTAGACAAACTGGAGGAGAGTCAAGGGTGATGGAGAGTGTCACTGTGGGTTTTCAGCTTCATTTTCTGTGTATTTGTGTGTGTTTTTCTACTGTGTGTGTGTGTGTGCCTACGTGTGTGTGAGACTGCTCTTTAATCCATCCCCAAACCAGACAGGACTACTGTTTAGTTTCTGGTTTTGACTACACATGCTGTGGCCGTTAATAACATACACACACTGGGCCACTGGGCCAGTGTGCCAGAGTGTGCAGCAATGGGAATTTTAATGCCAGACTTCATCTCTAAAGCCACCCGGCAACGGATGGAAAGCAGAGAGGAGAGCTTGACAGTGACAGGGGCGCTGAGACAGGATCAGGGAGGAAAAGAAATTGAAGTGTGACAGTAAGTCAGTGTTCCTCCTCCTCCCGCTCACCTCCCCTCTTCCTCTATTCTGTTTCTCTGCAGGTCGCATGCACTGGAAACCTCCAATCAAGCCGCTCAAAACCAGCCCCGCCCCCTCCGCTTCCCCAACTCTTTCCGGTCCAATAAGGCGCTCCATCTCTTGCCCTCGCTCAATCGCCTCCCTCTCGTCACCCAGTGAGGTGCGGGCAATGTCCACCCGACCCTCTCCTACGGTTCCCGTGGCCACTCCTCTCGTCAGGCCGAGCTCTGCCACGCTGCGCTCTCACTCACTGAGTCGCAGCGGCTCCGCCCACCGTGTGCCTCACAGCAACAGCCTGGGGACCATCCACTCCCACATAGTAAGAACACACACACACAACTCTTTACAATTCAGAGTGTGTCAGAAGAGATGTCAGTCACAGAGGCAGAGAGAGTATGCTAAATTCATTTTCAATAGTCAAGCTGTCATATTGCTCAACGTGGCAATCCTCTGCTGATCCACTACTCCAACTAGGTTTAAAGTAAACAATCAAGAATTACTTTCCAATTCTATTTCACCAAATGCACAAATTTACTTTGTCTGCCATCGGAGCTTTTACCTTTCCCCTTTGCTTTTCTCCTCCTGTGGCGTATATTGTATTGAATCTCTTATGCAGCTCCTTCAATACTCTATAGGCCTACTGTAGCCCACCACAATGATCTTCTATTATGTTGCCATCTGTTGCTTTCTGCCTGCCTCCTCCATTCCCCTTCCTTCTTTACAAGTACGCCCGTAACCTTTGGATACAGTGGAACGAAATGAAATGGAGCAGAATAGTTTTAACATTCAGAATAGAGCAAAGTGGAAAACCTTTGTATTGAAAAAGGCCATAGAGTGCACCGGTTGTATGCTTGAATCCTGACACACATGTATACAAAATGACAATTTCCCTTTTTTCTTTTTTGTCCTTCTCGTTTTTTTACCCTCTTGCATTCCCTGTGGGATTCACACACGTGTGGATAAGTAGATGCAGGCACAGAGAACCTCAAATTGAATATAAGTTCACCAGAGAGTGCACTGCAGTAAGAAATGGTATTTTAAAGAGGTTATTTTTATACAAAGCATGAAGCATGTTACTGATACTGCTCTGTGCTAAATGCTACGTAAAAAAAAAAATAATGATCTGTGACTACAACAAGTGGCAGCAGGATCATAAATTAATGAGCCTGTGAAATTAATGTGCCCCCAATAATTTCAAATAATAATGACTAATATACACAATACGGTAATAAAACATGACACCCTGCCAGCTTTCTCACTCTTTTCTAGAAATAATTTTCCAGGACTTTTTCAGTGATGATCTACCTCAAGGGCTCCCTAACTTTTCTATAGCAGGGCCACCAGTACAGCACTAGCTTATGGTCGGCTCCTCCACTGCCTTGAAAAAACAACAACATCTACAATACTACAACAAATAGTGACGGGCAATTCAACCAACAACAGGGCCCCATGGGTTGATCCACGGTACGCACTCATAGCCATTCTTACATGTGACGTTAAATCCATACTCCATGTATGCTGCATCATACTTTAGAGTTTTACTTGGTCTGGGGTTTTTCACATTTTTTTGCAGCTGAACTTTTGTCACCTGGGCAACTGGTCTTCTTGTTAGGTCTTTTCCTTTGTAAAAACATGTCAATTTTTGCGAATTAACACTGTCTAACTGCTAGGTATATACATTTCAGACACAGAGCAGCGTCGTGCCAGGCGCAGAGAGGTCCAGGTCAAAACTGACAGCTTATGGTGTGATGAATGATGTTTTGACTCACAAGCAAGTAGACAGATGAGCATGTTCTACACTATTTAAATTATATTTTACAATAATACACATAATTATAACTTTGCTGAGTGCCGCCTGGAGACCCCCAAGGGAGTCTGCGTCCCCCAATCTGGTAGATAAACAGGGATCACACCAAACACTAATATGTTCCCTCTGTGGAAGTCCCCAGCTTCACCCCGGCTTGCCACATTATCCAACTCTCTCAACAATGGCCAACTCACAGTTCCAACCATTGCTCCACACCAAACTTAACTGAACCAAACATGCCAGTTTACCATTATTCAACTGTTTAAAACAAATTGGGAAGAAAGCAAGATTAACCTGTAAACCTAATAAAAACGACTACAGATACCATCCAGCAGTGACTAATATTTATATTTATATAATTTAGAATATTAAGATTTATAACTTAGACTATTCAGATTTTCAGCCACAAAGTTGTATTTGCAGCTTTTCCATAACATAACTCAGAGCGATCTATTAAAAATACTCTTGTCCATAAACTACCATTTAAGCATTAATATAATCTTGAACATAACTATGCTCTTTCAGGTGACAGTGTTATCAGTTTTGGGGACCTCTGATAGATGGCCTAGTAGTTCAGTAGTTCTCAGCTTTTTTAAAAAAAGGGAATGTTTTAATAATTTTCTAGGACCACACAAGATTTTCCTGGACATTTTTCTTTTTCTCTCATTTTCCATGTGTTTTCCGTGACTGGAAAATAAGTCAGTAGTATTTTTCTGGGATGTGTGGGAGCCCTGCCTGCTCACATTGTTTTGGCATGTGTGACTCTCATGTGTGAATACAACTCTGTAGTCTCTTGTGCTGAAGTGATTTAGGAGAAGCTCCCTGAAAAAACCGGGATTGATAAAATGTTCTTTGGAAAATTAATTTGCCTTGATTGTCAGGGGAAACTATCATTAATTGATGGGTAATTAATAATGGAAATAATCATTAATTGCAGCTCTTTGGGTAATTACATTTACTCGCTCCAAAACCTGAATTGTTCTGATAACTAAATCAAGGTGGTGAGGTGTACAGATGTGATATGATACTGTAGTGTTGAATGAAACCTTTTCCCTAATATTACTGTAATATGCACTGAACTGGGTTCTTTATATTTGTGTGTGTGTGTGTGTGTGTGTGTGTGTGTGTGTAGGGTGATCCGCTGATAAACCTGAGGAGTAAAGAGCAGGAAGCCGAACTGGTGCGTCAGACTTTGGCTGCGCTCACAGCCATGAGGATCAGGTTTCCAGGCAAAACCGAGGAGGAGGCTGAGTCTGTGCTGGATGAGGTGGGCGCACTATTTCTGTTGTATTTATTTGTGCATTACCTTTTACAGCAAACCGGTGCATATAACAAAATAACCTCAGAAAAAGACTGAAATAAACAAAGAAAAGGAAGTGCGACTACACAAGTACAAGTGTTGAAGAGAAAGCCAAACCCACTGTATTCCCAGAGCCAGGTGCGGTCACTCTGCAGCCTAACTAAATGAGACCTCCTCGCCTCCCTCCACAATAGCCTGTCCGCTCTGGCTTGGCTCCCATTGTCTTTCAAATGACCCCAGTGACAACCTGACGGTCAGTTTGCAGCTCTGTGCTATTCCCCACTGCTCCTTTGTATTAATCAGTGCCTCCTTTATTTCTGGTCAGATCATCTCTGTGTCCTTTCATTTGGTGTGTGTATGTGTGTTTGTACTGTTTGTCGTTGGAGTCTGTGGATGTAAGTATTGTTTATTATGTATGTGCTGTTGGAAACAAGCTCCAAAATAGTTCAACAATGGTTAACACCCCCTATTTGTTGTGTTGTGGCTCATACAGAAACACAGGAGTTTAAGTTAAATACATGCATTCAAACCTCTTTATTTAGTGAATGGAAATGTAAAAATGACAAAAATATCTGAAATGGATATTGCATTTTATCAAAGCAAGAAAAGAAAAAAAGCCCAGAAAGAAGCAGAGGCTCACCTTGACTTTACACCTGAAGCCACACATCAGCGGCACAGAAGTACTATGAAAGCGTCCATCCGTCCAATCCACACTGACTCTGACCTCCGTTACGGCCGCCGCTGCCCTCAGAACCAGCTGTCCTTTCAGCACCACAGCTCCCGCGGTGCTGAAAGGACAGCAGCCAGCCAGACTGTCTTCACCAGGGTGACTAATGACAGAAATATCACCAAAACAACATTCAGTGGACAAAAAAAAGCTTTTAGTAGGCTGCATGAGAAGTATACAGGAGTAAAGAAGTAGTTGTTTATTTAGTTTTAATGTTACATTTGGGCCAAGGTCAAAGTCCTCTCTTATGAGGCTATTTTACTTGAAAAAGCCAGTGGGTAAAGTAGCTGGCAGGTGAGAAGCCTTGAAAGGTTTTGACCCTGCAGTGTAACATTTAATAGCAACAACTAGATGGTTGACACCATCTAAAATGAGCATGTGGTGGTACAGTACATTTCAGCAGCACTCTGAGCCATTTGGAGAAGGAGGCAACTATTGAATCACCAGATGCAAGCTGCTCAAGGTGGTCCTGGTGGTCTGAGAAACCCAGAAGTTTAATAAGCATCAGGGTTTTTTTTTATTTGTCTGTAAGACTCATGTTTTAATGTCTCTATTCATTATCGGTGTTGTGAAAATATGTAGAGTTGCGATCAATTCGATCCAGTATTGGTATCAGTACTGACACACTTCCCTTATTGGATATCACACTGATCCAAGACAGATATACATATCAACCCAGATTCGACAGTGTGATGTTTTAATAAATTATTAATATGCATCAATTTGATTTAAAGTCATAGCCAAAATGTTGTAGCATAAATGAATTAACTGGTTCCACTGAGCGCAGCATGTCTGCACCGCCGTTTTGCTCCGTCCTACACCCAGCTGCATGTCCCTCCAGAGTGTTTTGCTGGCCTGATTTTGTTTATTTGCTTTTGATTTTTTTGATTTGGTCCTCTTTCTTGATTTTGTAGTACTACCATGGATAAGTAAGCTATGTAGTTAAATATTTTCTTTTTTTTAATCTTTTGAGTCTGCATTGATTCTCTCTGCTGTTTCTGTGTCAGACTTCCTGCTCTGTGCAGCTTAGCGTTTTAATCGTGCCTGAAAAGTTGAGCCCATCGAGGCCCAATGCCAACAAAGTTCTGTCCAACCCAAACCCGACCCTCATTAGCATATTTCAGCTGAACCCGACTACCGCCCGACATTTTTGTTAACAAGCTTCCCTCTATGCACCATAGAGGATGTGGCAGTGAATAAATTGTGGAGAAAAATGAATAAATAACTAAAGTAGACCCCGAACCCGACGTGAGCCCATGAAATGTGTGAGAAATAAAGCTCGACCCGAACCTGTCGGGTCCTGTCGGGTCCTGTCAGGCTTGGCCACAGATCTCAACTTGTAGCGCAGCTTGGCATGGAATCTGTCAAAAACAGACTCAGCGTGTATTTGAAGTGGCGCTGCTGGTGAAATCACGAGCATTGTCTAGAATGGCCAGGATCAGCTCTGGCAGACATGGTGAAGGTGTAACACAACGCAGCCGTGTCCACTGGAATCAAGTCCTGAGAGCAGTGAACAGAAACATATCCTCTGTCCTTTGTAGTTTTGTAGTGCAACGTCCAGAAGCTACAATTCTTTCATATCATAGTGCAATCACAATCTGTCAGAATAATCACAACATGATTTTTTGTCATAATATGCTGCCTTAGTAGCTAGGTAGTTTTAAGACCAGAGAGAAAAGTTTACAGCTTGTTATCCTGAGTTAAACTGTGTACAATGATGCATCTAAAAAAAAAAGGGATCAAAATGAGAGCTGACTCAGTTGCTTCTCAATGTTTAGGGAGCAGCCCTAAAATCTTCACACACAAAATTTTGCAACGAACCATCATAACCTTTCAAAGATAAATGCAATTTGTCCTTAGTATTGATTTGATTGTGAACATTTCTTAAAATTCAGGTCAGTTAAAGGTTATGTAAGGATTAAGGTAGAGCATGTAGTTGTTATGACTGAGGTTAAGTTAGGGCAAGCCACCAAGTAATTAATGTAAGCCCATACAACGTCCTCACAAGAGCAGCAAAAACAGTTACTGTGTGTGCATGGCATCTGGGTGTGTCGGGGTCGTGAGAGACAATTACCACCACACCTGTACTGTTAACAAACCCTAATGAGAGCACCATGGAAACGCAGATGAGCAACTGCACCTGTACTGTTCAGCTTTTGCCTCAGGAGAAAAGGACCGCTCACTTGGCATGAAAACAATCTTTGGCAATTTATGTTTTTCATGATTTAAAGTTGAGGTCTAATTGGGCTAATGATGTGTTTGTATCAGAATAATTGTCTCCTTTATCTTTCACTCAAAACCTCCTTTTTTTGTTGCAGTTGGAGACACCGAAAGGTGAAATGCATCGAGTGTGTTTTGTTGTGCTTTAATTGAGGGTAATCTGTGTACGTCTGAAACAAATGTGACAAATGAGCGTGCGTCTTACCAGACAAGGTTCATAAGGTTCTTATTGAGAGAGAATGCTAAACAAGCAAACATGTAACTTTCTGGAAAGCAAATGAAAGTGTTCACTGTATACCTTAGCTCTGTATCTGCGAATCCTTGTGGATTGTTTTTTTGTGCATGCGTGTGTGTCTGTGTGTATGTGTGTGTGAGTAAACATAAAGTTTACACTGGAGCTTCCCAATGGGAGCACTGTTTGCAGGGGATCTAGCATGCTACGTGAGAGGTTTATGTGCACCAGTGGGGAGATGTAGACAAAGTCAACAGAGCAACAATAACAGTGCCTGTAGGTACACAGTGATGTTGGCACTAGGAGCAAGTGCATGGGAATATCCAGCACAGCTTTTGAGCATAACGACACATGCCCCAAGGATTTTTGACACACCTGCAAAACATGGGGATTTTCTGCTAAAGAATCAAAGATCATGACACAATTTTTCTATTATCCCCGAGTTGTGCTGCATTTAAATTCACCACACAAAAATCGATTACAGACAAACACTGTATTGTGTAAATGTTCACCACATTTTACAAGTTCATATCATATCATATAATGTTTTAAATGTACTTCAAGTCATTTTTACATAAAAGACTCTTTGGCTGTCCTCGTATTTAGAACTAATTTTACTAGTTTGTGAATAAAAGTAGAAAAAGTACAAAAAAAGTAGTCATGAGAAATCAAGAAGTGACTCTTAAAATTCTCCACCTTGAACATGGAGATCATTATTTCATTATTTTCATTAGATCATCAAATCTTTATTATATCATAACTCTCATTACAAGATAAAGGCTACAGTATTTTAAGTATTTTCAGTATTTTATTTTTTAGTACTTTTTTATTAGTCTTATGCCCAAATTCCCGAACAACCTTACCTGCACACCGAAAACCAAATAACCAGACAGTGTAGTGATGTCCCTTTCACACATACACTGTGACTTTGCACTTATCTGGACATTAACCAGAGGAGCTGTATGTGTGAATGCAGATGTCTGAATCAGTTGGGCCAGACAGTAAACATATTCAACTCTGCAAGCTGCTTTGTCCAAAGTCAGCGTGAGTCCATGTGTGAATAGAGCAGCCTCATTGTTCGGAGCCCATTGATGTTGTGTAGCTGCTTTGTGATATTTTCTTCTAGCCTGTATATTGCTTTATTTACTTATTTACTTATATTTCCACACTGTCAGAGAAAGTGAATGTGCTCATAGTTCAGTTATAAAGTCCCAGCGTCTCTCCTGCTGGGCTGAGATGTATAGTGTACAGCCTGCGATGCTGTTGCCGTTGCGCATGCATTTCTCCATGTACAATGACGCAGCTAAAAAACATAAGTGCACTCCTAAGATTGACAAAATGTGTGTTGACTTGGGATCCTCTTGACTGATGACTCGAATCACTGACTATTAGGGGGCAGCTGAAAGTAGAATTAATATCAAGACTAAAACAGTCACCATTACACATTCTTCTCCTCCTCCTGCACACACCCAGGCGTGTGCTACATATGTGCATGGACAAACTCGGACAAAATCCTGACCTGATTCTCAGGACATAGTTTACATTGTATTTCCTGCGTTTCCTGGAATCATGTGCTGGATGCCAAATATCACACAGGCATTGCACCTCATAATGGTTCTGTCATGTTCGAACATGGAACTTCTCCATAATGGAGACGAATGTGTGAAAGCCAGAAACCCATTACATTAACAGATAGATGAACCCAGCAACGTCACAGATCCCATGTCTGGGCTGAAGTGTGAAAGAAAGTTTGAGTGTGTGAGGGTGGAAATGAGCTCTAGACTTCGTCCATATGTTCTTAGTATTATTCTGCCACATGCCATGATCTATATAGGAAACCTCTTTAGAATCTCTTTGGCCAAGGGCTGTCCTGAAGTTTAAAAGCTGTATTTATGTATCCTTGGAGATGTTTTTTTTTAACTTGATCTGTTGACTTTATTGTTGCGAGACTGCCCTATAAGCATACCATAGTAACCCTGGGTTTTGACAGAGGATTGCTGGGAAACAGCAGATGTAGTGGTGGTCTATATTAAGACTAGGATTAATTTTTCCTTTTCGTCTACAGATCCTCGACAACTGGAAATACCATAAATCAAAGGTGGCCTCCTATTGGCTAGTGAAGCTGGACTCTACTAAACAACGGAAGGTGAGTCTTATGCTGGAATCAGATCCCACAATCTGAGACAATTTATGCCCGATCTTCCCCTCCAGAGGCAGTTTAGCTTCAGGTCTTCAGTAGCTACCGACATTCAGTAGAATAACTGTCTAAAACTTGCACATTCTGAGAGATACGTTTAGGGACAGCTGATCATGTCAAGCCTCTTTGATATTTGGAAGAATCTGAATCAGAACTCACTGCTTCCTATTAGATCATGACCCTAACAGATAATAAGAGACAATTCAACAGAGAAAAGAAATATTATAGGATTTAGACAGCAGACGTTGGAGCTTATTGGTCTGAAGGACAGTTGTCAGGCTTGGAATTAAGTCATTTTTAGGGCAAAACCAATACTGGCCTTTGATTAATAAAGATTTATTGGGGCCAAAATGCAGGCTATCAAGGCCAAAACCAATTATGCAAGAACAATAAGTTATAATAACATTGAATTACGACAGAACAATATTAGTACTTGTAGCTGATAATTCGCCTGATCATCCATCAGCAATCAGTGCAAGCATACACTATTAGATTGTAAACCATTAATCAAACCAATAACTAACCGTAGTCAGCGGTAACGTACTGTTTCTGTAGTGGTGAGAAAACATCTAAATGTACAGACAGTACTGGCAATTTCAACTAAATGGAAGCGCCATGTGCTCTCCAGGGAAAATATTACACCAAACAGAAATATTAACATACTCCTTACATGTCTTTAAAACATATAGGCCTAACTCTAGACAAGAGGTGTCCCCATGTCAACAGTCCTCTTGTCAATTCAGCATCAATATAATCCATAAAGATGAGCTATATTTCTGTACAAAAATGTCACCTCAACTCCCTACCAGCCTTTGTTGGTTGTTTAAGTGGGAGGAGACAGTGGGAATGAGAGGCATACTGTTTAAAAATTTTTAATTTCTCACAGAAATACGTGCTAATAAGCAGATCAGATAGATGCCAAATTAAACACAGACTCTTAACACTGTTAATTCACTGTATATCATGTATGTGTGTGAGAGAGCCATTATTTGACTTAATTTCAGTTTTTTAAGCTGTTACCAAAGTAACAAATTGGTTTCCTGCTATGCAGCAATATTCTGGTAAACTTTAAAACACATGTGCATTAATAGTTACTTACTTACTTACGTACTGTCCAGTTAAGCTGCTTATGCTTATCACATAACCGTAACTGTTGGCTAATATTATCTGGTGGGTTAGCTGTTGATGTTTACATAACACGTATATTTGCAGGAGTGGGAGAAATCTCGTGCTAGTAATTATGTTCAGCAAGGTGATGGAGACACTGGTAAATTTGTGTTTATTTGCTGTGTTGCATGTAGTTTTAAATGAGAAAATACACAACTTTCTTCAATTCAGCTTTCTTCAATGGCCAGTTTAAAACAGGCTGTTCCAAACTGGCCGTGTGGGCAGTTAATTTTTGACGGGACATTGGGGCCACATTCAGGGACATCTACAGCACTGGCTGCTATGGTATAATTCCTGCCTTGAGTTTTAGGGAAAATGCTAGTGGAAATGTGGCCTTGAACTGCTCAGATGAACATGTCCTCAACTGTACAAAAAATTATGAAGGTCTGGCAGGTACGTGTGAGAAAATCTGAGCTTTGGCTTATTAATAACTTTATTAGCTTGATAACAATTACTAACAGTAAAGTTCTCAGACACTATTGTCACAGAGATGATGCTTCATTTTAGAATATCTTAATTGTAAAAGTCTTAAATATGGACCACACCTGTATAAATGTCCTGTTTTTGCACTTGCTGCCACACAGTCTAGACGGTCAGCCTCTATTGAATCGACATTGTTAAAACCAGTGAATATAGCAAAATGTCACCACTCCTACCTGTTTCCTCAAATGCTTTTGAGCAACTTTTAAAACCTGAAAAATAATCCCCAAATCAAACATCAGAGGAAAAAAAAACAAAAATAAGACAAGCATGAAGATCATTATCATGTCAGACAGTGAGAGGAAGAGACACCAAATAGGATGTAAACAAAAGAGGGGACAAGACGTGAAATGGCATCCAGTAGGCGTGTCAGTAATGATGTGATCTCTCAGCTGCCGCTTTCTGCACAACAGTGCTCGGCTGGGTTGTGGGCTGTGGCGGTGCGAGCCGATGTTTTATTTGGAGTGGAGCAGCCTAATGAGCAGCAGGCAGAGGTCAGGAATGTGGCGCCCACCGCTCTGCCATCTGATTACCATACCAAAACATATCTGTGTGTGTGTTTACTCATCTATCAGTTTGTCTGAGTGTGTATGCGCGTCTCGCTCGCCTCACATTGCTGTAGGGAAATCTTGCCTCATCGCATCGCAGACGCACACACACACAGACACACACACACACACACAGTCAGAGAGGCACGTCAGTAATGAGGAGCAAGGAATCAAAGTCAAAAGGGCCACGCGCTGCACTCTGAGCAGGGTGAAAAAAGAGAGAAAAAGGGAGGAAGAGGAGGCAGTGGGGTGGAGAGGGATGGGAAAACAAAGAAGGGAAGATGGAAGGCTGGTGCAGGTGTCCTCAGTCCGCCTGGGAACTTCTGACACCTTCTCTCTAAGACTGACGTCGGTGCAGCAATTAGTCCTCTCCCATGCTCTCCGCTGTCTGCCCCGGTGCTTTTTGTCCTGCCACACACACACACGCGCACACACACAACTACACGTAGGCTGTATGTGTGTGCATGCTTTAACATGAATGTAGAGATAAACTCGCTTATATGTGTGCCTGGTCTGATTACATTTTTCCGGGCGTCTTTGTGCATATACTGTATGTGCTGCTAGCTTGTGTGTGTGTGTGTGTATGGGATCTGTCTGTTTATTCATGTATGCAAGCTTGCTCTCTGTTACAGAATGAATGCATTAGCCTCAGTGATTGCTAATTTTATGGTAAGATAAAAAAAAGAGAAAGAAATCTTACAGTTGGAACAAATGCCACCTCACGCATACCAATTAGAAACGCTGTCACCTTTTGTCTTGCAGCATTAATTTCCTTGATTATCACATGCTTCATTTAAACCTGTGTTGTTCTCTTTTTTTCTCCCTGTCACTTTTTCTGTCACTCAGGTGTTGGATATTGTACGTACCAACGTGCGCTCAGCACTGCAGCGGATCTGGAGGGAGCCAGACGTAGAGAGTCTTCACCTGTACCGGCTCTTTAACCGCGTCTTCAACCGGCTGCTCTGGAGCCACGGCCAGGGCCTGTGGAACTGCTTCTCCAACACTGGGTAGGCCAGCCTGAGCAAGGCTGTGGGTTGAGGAACTACTGTAATGGCTGTGGTATGCTTGAAACTAAGTAGTTGGTATTAATGTTGTCTGACCATGTCACAGTCCAAGGTGGGGCAAAAGGACTCAAAAAAGCAATACCAGACAATTGGAGATCTTGCCACCTACCAATCGCCTGGGGATTTCTAATTGAAAGGAAGGTAATTGCAGTGAGTGCAACAAACCTACACCCGTCGCATTTTTTCAAGGACACACCTTACTGAAAACAAGGGTCTCCTCCATTCTCCTCAATAGTAAGCACACAATGTCACAGCCCCAATATGAAGGGTCCCCCTAAAGACTTAAGATCAGTTTGGCGATAAAGGTTTTTTAAAACTCTCTAATTGTTTCCACCCAATTTTAGCAACAAAAGCTGGGAAATTCTACTCTCTATTGAGCAAAGTGTTAAGAGACTGACTTGTGAGTCTAGCCATCATAGAGAGAGGACAGACGTGATGGATCGTATAGGGATAAGGGTGCAGACTTTCAGACAGATTCTCCTCAAAGTCATTCATGCTGTTGCACTCAGTTGTAAACACAAATGTGACAGAAGTATCTAAAGAGAGTTTGAAAGAAAAGTTCAAACTCTGCTTTATTTCTCACCTACGCACACCTGGCCCATGAGCATTAGGTGGGAGTGATTGTGAGATTCTCAGTTTAATAAAATTACAAAAATTGTTGCACTGATTAGGGCGGGACAAATTACACCTTTATCATTCTTATTGGTGGATTAAAGTTTGTGACCTAATTAATTCCCATCAAAGCTCCGGCCCACCATTAACCTGAGCAGAGGTTTAATAAACCAGAATAACTGAAAATACCAGTGTGGGTGTTCAGAGGCTGTCATACCTATAATACAAGCTGGACATCTCTAGACATATTCACAAATTGGTCTTAAATCTCTCAGTTGATTTTTGATTACCAATGGTCGTTATCAATGAGCGCAGACTACTTGAACCAAAATGCCTCCAGAAGCAAATGGATGAACGAACCAATCAGAGCAGTGATACGTATGACGTAGCTCTGGGCAATATAGACAAAATCAAATATCACAATATTTTTTACCTAATACCTTGATAATAATATTTATCAATATTGCAACAATACATAATGACATTTGGCACTTTCAGTGAATGTTAGCAAAATTCTTTTTTTGATAAATAATCATCAGTATTGTAGATAAAATGAATAATTGGATTAAGGCAAATAAGTTCAGAAAATTACATCACTTCACTGCAATACTGCCTTTAAAATCAAGAAAAGTCAACACTTACGTTATATTACGATATCCAAAATTGAAGACAATATTGAGTCTTATATTATATTGATATAATATAAATATATTGCTCAGCTCTAATGTGATGGAGCGTTGTTGTAAATTAAACATTAAAAACATCTTCCTTACTTCCTTATCAAAAAACGCTTTAAGTGCCATTGTTTCTTCCTCTGGAGACATAATAGTGTTGAGTTGTTGAGTTTGTTTAATACTGATGCGCTAGCAGATTCAATAGAAAGAGTTCTACATCAGCGGCAGCCATCTTGGTTGTTTATGAAAATTCATCTACAGCCAATAAGGTATCAAACCTCTGTACAGTCATAGTATCAAACCGGTCCCATATTAGATAAATAGTTGTGATTGGCCGGACCAGATCCAGGACGGGCGGAAATCCGTCTGAACAGGAGGGAGGCCAGATGAATCTGCCAGTGCAAATAAAACATAGGCTTGCAAATTCGTCTGATTTCCAGGCTGCTATAATGCAAGTTAGATTTGTTGTAATTGAAGACCAACCAACCAACAAAGAGCAAAGAAAAGGGACATTGGAAAGTTGCCCAGAATATCACAAAAACACCCTGATGCTCAACTAATTCTTTTAAATCAACACAAACAAATGATCACACTGCAGGCCACTGCAGGCCACTCGCTGGTATGTGAACTATGGAGAGGTTTCTGCACTATGCCATCTCTCCATGTCCTTTAGCCCACTGTTCATCAATATATCAGTTCCAGTGACAGCAGGGACAATTTGCTATTTTTATTCAGTATAACCAGGGAAGCAACAGCAGCTGAATGACAGAGAATGAGTGACAGACCGAGCAGACCCCACTGCACTTTCCTGAAAGCTCTCGGGGATGAAAGAAACATGTTACTCTGTGGAGACAGGGTGCAAATTAAGGTCACAAATCTGGGCTGTTAATCAGGGCTTTTTCACAGGTGAGAGTAAGGAAAAGAGAGGGGAGGGATAGAAGCAGGAAGAAGGTGAATGAAGGCTTCTTAGTTCTTTTGCTTTGGTTTGTTATCAGATACTTTGAAGTTTTCATTCGAGGTTTTTTTTTTTTTTTTCTACTTTTTTGATGCGGCAGAAAGTGACTTCCTACAAGATGAGTCACTGCAGTGACAGCCCACTTGATCATGTCCCTATAGAAACCCCCAAACAGCAGACAAGACACACAAACGCACATACACACACCCACACACAAAACTAGTGTTTCCCATCAGCGGTTCACATCGGCTTTCATAAACACATATTTTGCTTCCCTCAAAGACAGACGACAGACACACAGCGAGACATCTTCAGATGCGTGAAGTTCGTTTCCACACATTTATTCCTTCACACATTAGTGCCCTCAAACAGAGCCACACATGCAGCAAAACACACACTTGTACAAACAGACATACAACCCTGACATGCAGACAGCTGCTGTGCTGGTAGCTTTTCATCTGGGCTGTGATAAAGGTGTGACCTTCTTGAATCTCCTCCTCTCCATATTCTTTACAGTTCAGTTGTTCAGTGGTCGTGTTTCCCTTGACACAGAGGGCTCAGAGGGTGTAACTGAAGTCCACAGCTCCCCATTGTCCTCCTCCTGCACTTTCTTGGCAGTCGTAATTGAGGGAGAGTGAGGAAAGGAGTGATGAAGATGAAGGGGAGGATAAGCAGAAGGAGAGAAGGGGAGGGACCCGGTGACAGAGAAAAAGCGACAAAGAGAGTGATTGAAAATGAGACATCACATAAAAAATGGTAGAGAACAGAGTGTAGGCAGGGCTGTAGCCAGGACTTTAGATGTACTCAGGTCATGAGTCCTAGCAGCTAGGAGGATTTGGGAGGGAACCCTCAGTAAACTGAGATTCTTTCAGTAGAGCATTCTTTTTTCTTTTTTCTTTTTTTTTTGTTGGTCAGTGTGCACGACCATAACAGGATAAAACAGATGGCTTACAAAAATGATTCAATAAAAAAAGATGAATCATAAATATATACTAGCTGGCACATTTGTTTATTTATTTATTTATTTTGTATCTGTGTCATTGTACACAGCAATGCAAAAGCATGACAGACTGTAAACTTTACAAACTGAGTCCCCAAGTTACCACAAATGACAAACTGTGGTGGAAGCAGAGATCAGTGATACGTTGTTTTCACATCACAGATGACAATGACAGGTATTAAAATGTGAGTCTTACTGGTAAAACATACTCATGTATGCTATTATAGGAATTTAGTGTGACACACTGCATTGTTAAAAAAAAAGACAAATCAGTGAACATTTGTATTGTATGGCCAAATCTGAATAATTATAAATATATGCATGTCAATGCATTTTGACA
>JAJHUR010098490.1:1904-12420 GCA_027495735.1 Lutjanus campechanus | reverse complement strand
CATTTTTTCAAGTCCACACGCTGCACTTTTTCATGGTCTGAGCGAGGCTCCTTAGTTCCAGTGTAAGAAAATCTTAATCAGCATACAGTCATTTTTCAGACGATAGTGTTTGTGCAACCTTGGAGTCACAGTTTGTGTTTGTCTTCTTCCTGTTTCCACATGACCATCCCCCATGTTTGTGTTTTCTGTTTTCCAGGTCCGTTCCATACCACTACAGGTAATGTGTCGGGCCGCTATGACACAGACATCACTCCAGCTGGGTGGACCTTCTCTATCTGGGGTGTCATCTACACCTGGCTCACCCTCATGGTCATATACATCATTACATACGTGTTCAGAGGGTGAGCTAACAGCATATAGTAATAGTCACACTAGATATTTACTCATGCATATTTAAGCTGACTGACATGACTGAGCAACTTGCAGATGAAACTGATCCTTGTCTCTCTGTGAATAGATACTGGGCTCAGTATCTGCTGCCATACGGCTTCTATTTTTGCTGGCTGTCCAACCTGGTGCTGAACGTGACCTGGCTGGTGCTGTGGGACAGAGAGTATGTCTTCTACTTCTACTTCTTACTTACTGCAAAACAAAAAGAGTCAGAGTGTAATGTGACTTAGGGTTAGTAAGGAAGAGGGCAGGCCTGTTGTGGAAGAGGAGGAGGGAGACTGAGGAGGGGTAGAGACACCCTGAAATGAACCAGAAGTAAGTACTAACAGCTGTTTACATTTCAGCTGGGATGTATTACCATTTAGAGGAGGAGGGACTGAAGACAGTGCAAGCATTTAGGCACTAGAACTAATTTATTTATGATGAAAATCCTTCTTGAAGGGCTGATTCACCCAAAGAAAAAGATATTTGGCCTGTAGTTTTCTGCCTTCAACCAATGCTATCCTATAAAGGCAAAATATACAACATTTTCTTTAAAAATGTAGACTCATATGAACATTTGAACACTTTCAATCTTCACTTATGATCCACAAGAAGTGTGCACAAGACTCTGCCTTCTGCCTGTATTTCCTCATTTTCTCATAATTTTGCTGTGGTCAGGACGCTCTAACAACCCAAAATGGTTTTTTTTACGTCCTAGGAACGAGACTCAACAATCATCTATATTTCTGGTGCATTTAGGAACAGCTCAGACAGATCCTACTCATTCTACCTCACCTCCTTTCCTCTTTCTTTCCCTCTTATATGTCTCTTAGTAGCACTTCACATTGCCGCTTTTAAAAATCACCCACAGTCTCGGAACATATGAGACATCCTGGTTTTGAGCCGCCCATGGGAAGAAGGAAGTCTGTCCTTTCATGATTAAAAGTTCTGTTTTCTCTGTCTACTTTTCTCTTTTTATAGCTCGCCATATGAAATTACTTTTCTCTGACTCACTTATTCCTCTGACTGTCCTCTCTCCTCTCGTCTCTCCCTGTGTTTGTGTGTGTGTGTATCTCACTCACTGACTCGAGTCACAATGCTTATGGAAATACAGAGATCTTATTGGCTGAGTAGTGTCACGTGAGACAATTTATAACGCGCAATTGGTCTGTGAGTTTCCTGAGCCACTAAACCAGTGCTGTAGATGCCAGAAAAACTTGGACGGTTAAAATAGAAACTCTTCATTTAAAATGTAATAATTCTTATGTTTAAAAAAACATGAGATGTGTTTTAATCAATTATTATTTTACAAATGATTTGTTGCCCTTTTTATTCTTATCTGCTAATATAATTAGTCGGATCCTAATTTGATATTTAGTCTAGTAATAGCTTTGGGTTAGGTGCTGAAACATGATAATCTATATATATGTGTGTGAATTAAGAAGGGGGGCTTGTGGAACTCCTTGCAGTATTGTTCAGTAGGTGATCACAGTATAGCCGTATGTTGTTGGAGAATCCATAAAAATAAAATGTATAGGATATGCTATGACTAACACATACTAAGGTTTTAGATAGACTTAGTAGTGGAGGTGAATGATTATTTCAGGCAAATTTAATATATTAGTTGTCTGAAATGTCCACTTGAACTAAAACAATTGTCATTCATCTTGCTGATATGATGCATTTATGGTCCCTCTCTTTTTCTCTCTGTCCTGCAGGATGATGGTGGCCGCTCTGATTGTATTAATCATGATAGCAGTTACCAACTACGGTGCTTTGTTCTTCTGTTGCTATGCCACCGATTACTACGGACTCTGGTTGAAAACATACCATCGCAAAGACCTGTGCTGTCTCCGAGTACTGGTATGACACAGTGTGTGTGGATTGACATTGCTGATGAAAAGTGTCATCTTTTTTTAAAAACACACACACACACACACACACACACACACACACACACACTGTCCCCTGTGAATGACATCATCTTTGTGCTTCCACATGTTGATGTGTTCAGGTCCAGAATGGTTTGGCTCTCTACACCACATGGACGTCCATCGCCTCCCTGATCAACTTCTCATTGGTTCTCCAGCTGTGGGGTGTGGACAAGAGCACAGCAGCGACAGCTTCTCTCTGCATCCTGTTTGGAGAGATCATGGCATGGTGAGCTCTGATTGGACGAGGATAAATGGCCTGGAATTAGGTCATTTGAAGGGCAAGGCCACTTCTCATTCTTGAGTTGACAAAATGTTAATTTTTGCAATGTCACAGCATAGTCGTAGTGAGCAGCCATTTTATTTTTTAAAGTTGCTCAGAGTTCTCTTAATGTTAATCATAATACACATTTTAAAATTCTTATTTAGCTTTGATGTAGAGGGGCCACAGAGTTGACGTGTTATGATTGAGACACATCTCATAGAAATATTATTGAATGAATTTGTCTAAAAATACAGAGTTTACCGCTGCTTGATTAATATTCCTGCCTTTTTTAAACCAGGAAGTGAGACAGGGGTCCTTAAGGAATAGCTAACTCTTTTTATGTCTGATTAAATCAAATTTTAGTAAAAATCTAACAGAAAAAAACATTTAAAAACATTTTAAAACATAATGATTATAATAGCACATTTTCATACCTATGTTATCAGTAAATATTGTTAGTTTTAGATTTTGAAGGCTTTAAATGCATTTTTAAATTGTTTGAAGTTGTGAATTCTTGTATAAGACAAGGCTGTTTTCTGGCACAGAGCAAATTTGGAAATATACAAAATTAAAACCAAAACATTACAGAATTTACATATATTTCAGATATATAACTTCTTAAAGAATTAATGTTCGATTTATATTGGTGGTAGGACATGATTTGTCCGACTTCTCAAGAGTGGGTGAAATACAAGGTTAATGGGGCATTGCGGCCAAAATGTAGAAAAACAAGCCCAAAACCAAAGGTGTAATAAGTGATCATTTGAGTGTATGAAGGCAAAACAGTATTATTACAATTAGCTGATAATTTGTCTGATCACCCGCCATCAATAATTAATACAAACACACAATATTAGAGTGTAAAATATTAGTCAAAGCTGTGACTAACAGCAGACAACATCTGACACACTCATCATACTTCAGTAGTTTCTAAGTGGTGACAAAATATTAAAACTATACAGACAGTATTAGCAGTTTGAATTAAACAGAATCTCCCTTTGCTCTCCAGACAAAATATTATACTAAACTTCCTTTAGGAGATACAACATGTTAACAACTCCTTATATGTCCACAAAAACTCAGAACTCTAGAATCACAAGATGAAAGGTCTCATATGTCTATAGTCGTCTCGTCAATTCAGCATCGACATAATCCATAAAGATAAAGTGTATTTCTGTACAAACTTAAGATTTTGAGTTTTGTCACCTCAGCTTTCCACTAGCCTTAGTTCATTCTCTGTTATTTTAGTGGGAGGAGACAGTGGAGGTCAAGAATTCAAATTTCTCACTAAAATACGAGCTGGTTGATGGATCAGATAAACGGTGAATTAAACACAAGCAGTTTGACCATGGTGTAATTCATGTCCTGTGGGCATTTCAAAAAGTAGACAACAGAGAAACTCACCATGTGATGCTAGTAGATCAATCAGCTTTTAGTTCTGACAGTGAACGCTGTAATCATGAATCCATCACTCACTGATTTGAACTAAAACTTCTTTGTGCAGTAGCTGCTGAAGGTATGATCCCATTCTGTCTTTTTCATGACTGTAAGAAAATACTGGTGAAAAATCTGAATAATTGTAACTTTTTTTTATGTTTGGCATAAAACTTGATAAATGTTACTTAAGTCAGCAGCTGCGAGGTAAATCTTCAGTGCAGAAATACTGGAGACAGTATCAGCCTTTCATTTTCTCAAGTCACCAGCAACATTAACGTCCAGTACATTCTGTAGTTGATTGATTCCTTTGTCTCTGCGTGCAGGTACATCCTTGAGAACTGGGTGCTGGACCGTTGGGTGCGTAACATCCTGACAGTGTACCCTGTGTTGATCGTGGCTCTGGTTGGAAACATCGTGAGACATTTTCACCCTGAGGATCCCACGATAAATTCCATATTTATGAGTGAGTGCTACCATAACTGTGACGTCACCAGCACTGCACCTACGTCCATGTTTATAGCAGCAAGCTAACTGTTTTGACAAGTATGGTGTATGAATCCTGGGTGAACAGAACGGACAGGGCAAAACAAATGAAATGGAATTTATCCAATGAATCAAGAGAGTCTGAATACATAAGGAGGTCATCGATCATTGTTGTATTTACAATAAAAATCATATTGTGTTGCCTTGCTGTATTCCCTAAGAAAATACATTTTTAAACTTAAAATTCTGGTGGCTGACCCAATGGTTCACTGTTGCATTTTATGCTTTCTCTTCTTTTGTGTCTCGTCAGTCATACTGCTGGTGGTAGCGTGCGTCCTACTGCTGTTCCGAATCTGTACTGTCGCCTGGAGAAACACCTGGCGGCCTCTCCTCTCCCCGGGCTCGGCACGGCTGATGATCTCACCCCTGGACGGCAGCAAATTCAAGATGTTTGCTTAAACAATGGGAAGTATTACAGTGCCTCCTGTCCCACTACAGCCTTTAGACTGTCGGCCTAGATCCACTTTTGTTTACATTATCACACAAGCCACTGCAATGCTCAAGGATAAATCTGCCAGTTTTAGAATGAGGTTTTTACGCTTGTGATAGTGTTTAACTTGTCAAGGATTTCCATGAACAACATGGATAATAACTTTCTTTCAATAGTTTGAAATAGGCTTGAAAAAGAAGGGGAAGTGTTAACAGTCTACTGTTAAGACAATTCAACAATGCTTTCATATCTCAAACACTTAGCTTGAAATTCTAATGAACTATTTGCACTACTTTCCATTAATATTGTCTGTATGTAAAGCACTTTTTATACAAATGCATGCATATGGTGTGAGTGTCATGTTTTGTACTACTATTTTAAGGTAGTTTATTATTGCATTTGTGGCTTTTTTCATTTTCTATCCATATACTTACAATAGATATACTGTCAATATATGTTGGCTTTTTGACAATATCATTTGATTAAATGGACAGTCATCTTTTCTAAAAGTACTTATGAGGTTGAATTCTTTCTGAATTTCCAAATAAAGCATCTTTTTCACATCTAACAGTTTGGTTTCCTAAAATATTGTAAAAATCAATTGCAAAAAGACACTGTATGATATGTGATATGTATAGTAGGATAGAGTACTTCTACCCACCATTAAAGAAGTCACTTACATGGAGACCATGTTTACTGGGAACAGACCTAATGATTAGTGAAACCCACAAGGATTAGACATCTCACACAAAAACAAAGAAAGGAGTGCAAATTAAAGGACTGAGTAAATGCAGAGGCACTGTCACTAATGGATTAATACCTTCATCTAGCAAGGTTCCTTACAAGTGATTTAAAAAGGATACTCCACTTTACATGATAACCCACTCAATATGTACTCACCACTATGCCGATGTGATGATGGATGAAAATCTTCAATTTCCAAAACAGTCCTGGAGTTTTAGGAGAAACAGGGTAGCAGCCTCATCCAGTACAATGGTAGTGAATGGTGACCACGGATAAAACGTTAAAAATAGCACACAAAACGAACACAAAATGTCTCCATCCTGCTTGTGTGGTGTAATCCAAGTGTCTGCAAGCCGCGACATTAAAAATTAACCGCAAAAGACGCCATTTACGCCATGTTTTTAGCCGAAATGTCAACTGTAACATGTAGCCGGTAAGATGTAAACATGGCGTTGATCTCGCGAGACTTTTGCACGTGCGGCCATTAAGATATATACGAAGTCTCGCGAGATCGACGCCATGTTTACATCCTGAAGCTGCTACCCTGTTTTCTGCTGAAACTCCAGGATTGTTTTGTGAACTGAAGATCTTCACTTATCATCACATTGGCATAGGGGTGAGTACATATTGAGTGGGTTATCATGTAAAGTGAAGTATCCTTTTAAGAGAATAAACTTAATTTAATTTGGCTACTGCAGGAAACTATTGTGAAATTAAATATCAAAAGTTACATTGGTATGGGCCTTAAATTTGTTATTTGCCTGTTTTTCACCAATAAAGAGTGATTGTATCATTTCAGTGGCCTTTCCATTTGAATCCTGAAATAGTGGGTTTATTTGTATGTTTTCTGGTTCAAGAGTTATGAAAACCATAACTTTTTGCTACTCACTAGACATCAATTGGAGCTTGTAGGCCAAAAGTTGACCTGGCAAAAAAATATTTACAAGACATGATTGGGGTTCTAAAAAACAGGTTCCAAAAATTGTGATGTGGGGACATGGAGAACCTGTTTCTCCCCTAGACTACTTTGCTTCGACTGGTGTCATCTCGAGAGCTCATACTGGTAGCGTACATTTGTTGCCCACATTACAGTAGATGTAAAAAATGTTTTCATTTGTGGAATTCGAAAATACGGTTGCCTTTTGTGTTGTTACCATTTCCAGTGTTGCAGCATGGTAAAAGGGACAGCAAATGACTGGCAGGAGCCAAAGTCAACATACTGTGACTACAGAGCACAACAAAGAGTGCACTCCTGCTCGTCCAGACTTCTGACCTCTTTCTGGGATCTCAGCGATGAGCTACAGCAGTCCTCCCAGCCATGTGTTTGCCCTATTACAACCTGATAGACCTCAGCTTGATTCACACAACTAAATGTTAAAACATCTGCTTCAGTCACTCTTGGAAAGATTTTTGGCAATTCCTCACAAAGAATTTCCTGTAGTGTACATTTGGCTGTGGACGTAGGCACCGTCACATCCTCCAAGTATTGTTGATGATGGAAATTGGTGCTGGGTGTGTCTGTAGATTCACTGAGACATGACAACAGAGGGTAATGGTGATTAAAATGATTGTGCGTGAGAGCTGCTCCAGCTCAGCAATGCCTTTCCATTAGGTCGGACTTGTGTTTTCTTCTGGATCTGTGGATTTGTTTGTGATCCCAGAAGCTCTGAATACAGCTTGTGTAGTAGAGGTATCCAGGGGAAGAGTCACTGTATCTTTCAGATGACACACAAGACTGTCTTATCCTGCCATCATTTTCCTTTCTCAGTGCTGATGAGTTTGATTAGCTCACAAAAGATCGAAAGCGAAGCTCCAATCCAAACCAAAACTGTTCATGTTCATTTGCTGGTCAGCATTAAATTTGCATGTCAGCTATTGCAATTCCCTGTATGTTGATCATACAGTTGATAAAAAGGAACCTGGAAATATGTGGACAAACTGATAGATTGCTATGTCTTACAACAGAAGTATAAAGAGACATTTTCAAGCTCTGCTTCATTCCAACAAGAGGAGGAGCTTGGTACTTGAACTGCCAGTGTGTGTTTAACCCTTGTTTAGATAATGACATGAATAGTGTGTTGAATACACCACTATTCAACTATCTTAAGTCTGCAAAGATTGCCTAACAGTGGCTACAATAAGCTACTGGTAATACCAGACAAAGTCATGCTGTTCATTTGACAGAAAAGGAATTCGCTATTTCCTCTTTCAAAAGTTATATAGTCTTGGTTCATGGCCAAAATATGTGTGAGGGAAGTATAATCAAATTAGATTGCTTATGCCTCAAGTTTCCATTCCTCATTTTCTTCTCTTTTCTGTTGTGTTCCCTGTATTAACCTGACAGGGAAAGAAAAATGGCAGGGAATTTATGTATAGGTGAAGGAACAGAGGTTAGCATGGAGGACGATAAGGAAGGTCAAAAAATGGCAGGTAGACTCAGTCTCTATTCTTGCAAATGGACACTGTGCACCCTGTGATATGGACATTTAGAGCACATCAAATGTAAAATGTCTTCTCTGTTAAGTTGGTCGGGTTATCATTTGACTCTTCTGCACTATTAAAAGAAGAAAAGGAAAAGAAACAGAGGAACAGCTAGACAGATACAATGGGACAAAAGTTGCAGGTAAGGAGAAGGCTGTGTAGCAAAGATGAAATTAAAAAGAACGCAGAAAGACTGCGTTTAAGAAATTAAGGTATCAGAAGATGTGTATACAACAGTGGCAGACTCAGGCTGTCTAAGGGGCAGTGGTCAGAAAATAAAAAGGGCATCAGCTGTATGAGGTGGAGCAACAGCGCACAGAAAACGGGTGCATATGTGGTGAAACAGTTCCAAATCCTGATTAAGATTAGATAATTACACCTCTGTGATAAAGGAGGCACATAGAAGCTGACATATTTTCTAACATATAGGGCAGCGGTTTTCTCCACTGGAAAGGCATCCTACCCCAGGGCACTTTATCATGTTTTATTTACCATCGGGGCATCCATGCAAACATGAACATATCATTCCAGTACTTCAATCACTTCCCTGACTCCCATTCCAATTTTTAAAAAATTGCTGAAATAAAGCAAATATATATTTTTAAAAATGTTACAACAAATGTGTAGACAGCTCTTGATTCTTGGGCAGCCTTTGTGTTGTAGCATCTATGTCATCCTGCATTTGGCCGGTTTAGTGAGCCAAGAGAGGAACTTCTTCTAGTTTGTCTCTTCGGGGTCTGTCAGTATAAGTGGCTCTGTAATAGTCTGTGCAGAGAAAACCCTCTTCCTCGGCTTATACTCAATCCAGCTGGGTTAGCTCTCTTTTTAGCTCTGCTTCCTCTACTTCAATAGAGATGTTGAGGTTATATGGTGTCTCATCTCTAAGCTTGGGTTTGGCCCCAAAGCTCGCAGTAGGCTTGAAGTGGTTCGTGATCTCTTTGACTATGAGGCTGCAGGCCAACAGTACATTCTGAACATCCTCCTTTAGGGCACCTTCAGTTTTTCCCATGTGTCTTTGCCTCCAACACGCAACAAGTAGATATGCTCCACCATCTCCTTTTCAAAGACCTGCTTCCTCTGATGCTGTGGCCTGCAGCCTTTAAAGAGTTCCACCAGGAGACATCAGATCACCAAAGTTCAGTCTGTGACCAGATTACATTTTACAGGGTCACAGTCTCCAACCATGAGCAGGAGAGGACAGTGGTACATGGTATTTTGTGCAGAAGAAATAATAAATTTGTATATATCCTAATTCAGTTTTAGTTTTTCTTTTGTCTACGTAGTCTTATAACTATGTATATTATCGTGCCATTATAGTAACATACATATTCAGATAGCCTAGGTTGTGCTGAAAAAATGATATCAGTTCCTTACTTATCTTACAGTATTGAATGTATACAATAGTTTAAATAGTCAGAGATTCAAAGATTTAAAAAGTGGCCAGACCCCAGAGGGAAGTGACTATATGTCACTTTTACAGTTCCCACAGCACCATCTTTTTATTATTTTCAAAATGTGTTTGGTTTTCTTCAACATTGACAAGCCTAACACAAACACACACACAACTGTTATTGGAGCACAGAGCAAAAAGGGGCGGGATTTAAGAAGGGTCAATTCTTGTATAAAGGGGCTTTAAATGAATATGGTGCTCTAAAGTAATGTGTTTTGAATTTATACATCAATGAAACAGAACCATTTTAAATTGAGTTTGTATAAAGCTTTTAGCAACAATGATGACACACGTGTTGTGTAATTAATACAATTAAAGAGGCCCAGCCTTCATATGTTTACAATACTAATGAAGTGAATCCAGGAATAAACACACACATAACCAAACACCATAAATCTAGCCTTCTTTCCTGAATTTTTTAGTTAGTGGCAACACTGAGGCTTTGTATGTAGACTGCAGGTATAATCACAATTGTAGGTTGTTAAAATGCAGTTTGATCAGTTTGTATTTTTCATTTCTATTCACTTTGAGTACCCAACTGTTTTTATGTAGAATGTGAATGAATGGTCGTGTTGTCATCTGCATTTAAAACTGCAGCAAAATGTTTCTGACTTCAACACTGAATCAGATGTGGAAGCTGCTTTATGTCATGGTTCAGTTGCTTTGTTTTGTTTGCTTTGTTTTTCTGCCCTCTACTGGTCATAATGATTTAAAAACATCACATTTATGTCAAATTATTACCCTCATTATTTTGCATTACTTTCAAGTTCAAGGTAAAACATCATCTCTGATATCACTGACAGATGGGTTTAACATGCTTTAAGTTTTCACCCCAATACGTTTCATACAATCTCTTAACAGTT
>JAJHUR010098489.1:0-11111 GCA_027495735.1 Lutjanus campechanus | reverse complement strand
CAGCAGCGGCGGGAGGAAACCAGCCCGCGGCTTCAGCGACCTGCGGCCTTTTTAAGATTCTACTGCAGGACAGAAGAAGAAGAAGAAGAAGAAGAAGACGAAGAAGAAGAAGAAGAAGAAGGCAGATAATTTTCTTTTCTTTCTGTTTGTGTGTAAAACACGAACAGCAGAGGACAGGAGACGCAGCTTCGTGAGGATTCAGTCGCGCGTAAAATAGAAAAAATAAAATAAGACTGAATTTAAACTGAGAGCCACGTGCTTCATGTTCACGTCACACACCTGCTCTCTGAGCACAGGTGTCACTGAGCGACATGTGATCACGTGGTGCTCGAGTCATCACATCAGAGGGTTCAAAAAAAACGAAGAAGAAGGGAAAGAAAAAAAGCCAGAAAACACCGTAAAATACACACACACACACACACACACACACACACACACACACCTTGATCAAACTGTGACTGATTTGGAGTTTTTGTTTATTTCTCTGAATATTTTGTTTCTGATTGATTATTGATTCTGTTTCTTTTCTAAACAAAATCAAAACCAGTTCTTCTTTTTTTTATGATGTATATATTTTATAGGTTATTTTTTATATTTAATAATTTAGCTTATTTTTTAGATTGTTTTAACTTCTGTTCTCACAAATTAATATCTTGTTTTTTTTATTGTTTTCATGTTGTTGTTGTTTATCCTGATTTACTTTGTGTGATTTAATTAGTAGAAAATAAAACATTTAATCATTTTCATTGTGACAAACAGACACAAACATGGAAACTAAAACTGACCTCAGTGCATTAATACAAACATTCAATAAATAATCTTTTTTCAATATTTGACTGATGAGACACATTTTGTTTTTTTCAGTTTAAAGTCTAAAATCATTCAAATCCTCTGATTTGACTTTTTTTTTGTCACATTGTATTTCAGCTTTGTTCATGTTGTCGTCCTTCATGATGGTTTAAACTTTAAATATAATCTTTATTTTATTTAAAAACAACCAGAATCAGTTTTATTGCCACGTTTTTATAGATTTATACTATATTTTTATATACTTTACGATTTGTCTGGGTAATTTTGATGCATAACAATAAACACTGTTAGTAGAAAAAGAAAAAAAACAAAATTATCAATAGAATATTTTAAAAAATATATTGAATATATGTAGCCTAAGTTAATTTGTAGAGTTTGTGCAGCTTCAGGGGATGTGCAGCAGGAATATTTGATTATTAATGAACTCATTTTCAGAGTGTAAGTTTGTGCTGAACTCTGTGGTCACATGATCAGTCCTGCTTCACCTGATCAAACAGGTTCTACATGAAAAATGACCACACACATGAACAAAATAGCTGCCATTTAATAATCAATAATTGATTAATCAGCTACTGGTTTCAGTTGTACTTGTTTAAACTGTTGTGTTATTTATTTTTTAACAAAACATCATTTCTTATAAATCTGTGAATGTGTAAACTCTTTTGTTCTGTGTGTAAGAATTAATTTGTAAATTAAAGTTATCAGATAAATGTAGTGAAGTTAACAGAACAACGTTTCCTCTGAGGTGTGATGGAGGACAAGTAGCATAAAAAGACACAAGTAAAGTACTTCAGATTTTCATTTTCTTTCACTGTTTGTGTCACTGATGATTGTTCGAACTAAAATAATAAAGCAATTAATGATATTTTGTCACAATAGCAGGTATAAATTAGTCAAATCTATCCAGAATAATATAAAATTAAGGCTGTGACTAATTATTTTAATTTAATTTAATCAAGTGATTATTTTCTCAGTTAATCAATCAGTTGTTTGGTTCATAAAATGTCACAAAACAGTGAAAGATGTTGATCAAAGCTCAAGATGTCGTCCTCAAATGTCTGATTTTGTCCATAATTCAAAGATATTCAGTTCAGTGTCTGAGAGGAGTAAAGAAACCAGAAAATATTCACATTTAAGAAGCTGAAATCAGAGAATTTTTACTTTTTTTAATATAATAAATGACTAAAAAAAAAAAATCAATTATCAAAATAGTTGGCAATTAATTTAGTAGTTCACGACTACTTAATTAATCATTGGAGCTCTAATAAAAATTAACAATAATTGACAAACGGTGAAAATGTGGGTCTCGATAACAAACTGTATCCTGTAAATTAAATACATTTAATGCATCATAATTCATTTAAGAAATGAAACCCTGGAATTTAAAATATATACTAAAGAAATATGGCTGAAGTGACAGAAAAATATTCACCAATAATTCTCCAAACTGATTATTTAAGTTATTAAACAAAGACGCAGACAAACGTCTCTGTTTTATGTCAGTAAACTGAATCATTTAATGAAACAGGACATTTGTTCATTTACTCTTCTGATCAACATTTTTCTGTATTTTATGACATTTTATGGAGCAAACATTTAACCAATTCATTTAAAAAATCAATAAACAAACAAATGAATCGTGACAATAATCACTGGCTGCAGCCTTATTTTGAATTATAATAAATTCATTATTGCTGCTGAGATGTAAAGACTCAACAGTCTAAATAATTTATAATGAAATAATAAAAATTGATTTTATATCTAAATCATGATTCTGTGTTATTACTGACGGGTGGAAGCTGTTTCAGGAAGTAGTCTGGTCCGATCTCGGCCCTGAACTGAAACAGACCTGCAGAGCTGTGACCCGGTTCAGTCAGCTGACCTTTGACCCAGAAGATTTAACCCTCCGACAGCCAATCGCTGCAGCCGCCTGAAGCTGAAGCAGTCGGACCAACAGAAGGGGAATTAAGACCAGTAAACAGCCAGTTAACAGCCAGCACACCGGCCAATATGCAGTCAGTAAACCAGTCACACGGTCAGTTTCACATTTCAGAATCAACTCGTCTTCTTTTGTGTTCAGTTCGTCACGATTTGACACATTTCTGTTCGATTCTCTGCAGTTAAATAACAAGAACTTAACAACCAAACTGATTTTTTTTTTTAAATACGGTTTGTTTTCATCGTGGTTTCAGTTTAAAATAAAATAAATGTCCACACTGTCCACTATCTGATGAAAAAAAGGGTAACTTTGGTGTAAATAACAACCAGATTCCCAAAAACCAGCCTGTAAACCAAACTGCACTCAAAAACGGTTTGATTTTTTCCCCTTCAGATTTCTCTTCAGCGTTCTGGAAGTTTAGGAAAGTCACAAGAAACTTTTTAAACCGTTTCCATCTTGTATTTTGGGAACAAGCATGGACGGAGAAGACAAACGTCTCATCATGTCCCAGGAGCGAGACTGATTTTTATGTGTTTTTCTGTAGTTTTTTGTTGTAATATATTTTGCGGTTGTAGTCCCGAAAGGTCCCGGTCCATCTGGGCTCCTGCCTGTGTCCCCTCATTGATCCATCCACGGGTCCAACTAACGTACGACAGCATCAAACTTAAACTCAGGTTTTATCTCCTGTTAGTTTAAAAGAATGATTTAACATCACGAATTTACAAAAATTGGGAACTCAAAGCTGAGCAGCAAAGATGGAGAAACAGCACTTGATCCTACATTTCCCATAATGCACCTGCACAGAGCCTTCCTGCCTGATGAGCAGCCTCTCTGAGACACAGAAGACATTAAACACCACGCTCATACGTAAGACTAGAGGATCTTTAACCCGTCACTTAATCCGTTTAGTTTCCAAATGCGCCAAAACAGGCCAACAGATAAAACAGTCATTCAACAAGTCAACAAACTAACAAACAAAACCAACACAAGATGCACCAAAAACAGCTTTTTAAATCAACACTCGTTGATAATTTGGCAAACAAATCTTTCCATACATTAAGAATGTTTTTAATTTGGTGTCAAAATGTTTTTTCTCTGCTGAAAACGACATTTGCTTCATTTTAGACGAATATTTGGTCTTTAGAGCTCAATAAATGTTTTAATATCTTGTTTTAGTATTGTTATGTTTGGGCCTTGTATGTCTTTATTGACAGGACAGCAGAAGTGAGGACAGTAAAGGGGGGACAGTGAGCAGCAAAGGGCCACAGGCTGGAATCGAACCCACGGCCGCTGCAGGACTCACAGCCTCAGAACATGAAGTGAACGCTCCCCCATCTGAGCTGCCACCTTTAAAAGTCATGTTGTTTACTGATGATTATGTGTTATTAATGTATCATTTAATTACATTATATTCTCACAATAAATATTCAAATTGGCTTCATATAGAGTTTGAAAAATTAACATTTTATTGTGAAATTTTCAAGATGTGTCCTGATGTAGTTTCACAGATATGGACGCTGTTCTAATCAGACTTTTATTTTGAAGGTCTTCTGAGGAAACAGCAGACTTGTTTACGATCAGGGACCCAAACAGTCTTTAATCTAGAATCTGTATATTATGTTGAAGTTTTTAAAGATATTGAACCTGTTTGTGTTTTTTCTTCTTGGAAGAATCAGAAAATTAAAGTTTGAGCCAAAGTTTGAAAATAAAATCACCTCAGAGTTTGATCAGGGCTGAGAGATATATCGATATCAGAACGTATCGCGATATGAGACGAGATATCGTAACTTACCAGACTGTTCTAGCTGTTCTCTTATTGGTCTTTATATCCACATTACTGATGATTATTTATCAAGAAATCTCACTGGGTTCATATTTTATGAAAGAGCCGATAATCATCCCTACAATATTGTCCTAATATCAACATATTTGGTCAAAAACATTATGATATTTACTCATTTTATCCCCTCAGCTGTTTATTACTGTGATAAAACATGACATGTTGAAGCATCTTTGACTCTGGATTTAAAGCTGATGACGTCTGCAGTTCTTCCACTTCAGGAAATCGTCTCAGAGTCACAAGAAACATTTAAAATTCAGAACAGAACTTTAAGCTCAGTTCAGAAGCCCTGAGAGATAAGAGAGAGAAAAAGATCAAGTCTGATCTAAACGATAATCTGGCAGCAAATTGTTTGGTGCAGATTAGATTTCGGCAAAAGAAAGATGTGACTGTAACGTTGCAGAGTTCAGTGACAAAATTAAAAGTCACCTGGAGGAGAAACATTAATACTTTTGTTCCTGTTGAGAACGTGAGGTGGTGGCGCCTCTTGTGGCTGAAATAAGCATTTTTTCACCTGTTGTTAAACAGGAGAGAAAACTGTTCAAATCAGACGTAGAAAACAGATTGAAAGGATTTTTTCCTCACTGGCCTCTCAGGGCTTCCGTAGTTTTGTCTGGTTGTCAGACAAGAAAATCCTCTGAAAGAAGATTTAGAGCATCGTTGGACTTTAACCCTGGTTTGACTTGATAAGAAGCTTCATCGCACCGCAGGACGTCTTTATAAGTTTCCTGAGTTTCATTTTCTTCTCAGAGGCTAAAAAAATGCAACCTAACCTGATATAATCTCTGTGCGTGTGTTTGTTGTGCTTCTATCTGAGATTTTACATGAGGAACTACATTTAAATGAATAATGCAGGATTATATTTTGCACCACAGTTTCCTTCAGTTCAGGTTTTTGGTTTTCCACCGTAACATTTTCAGTGGCTCCATCTGATCACAACACGTCAGCGTGAAGCTGCTTCAGACGTGAATTTAAGAGGAAATTAAGGATTCAGCTTGTTTCATTATCAAATTCAGACCTTTGACTTTGTTTTCTGTCTGAAAAACTGTAAATATGATCAGTGGCTGCAGCTCAACACTGAATGTGAAGTTCCTGAGAGTACTCGAGTACTTCACTACAACTTTGAGGTGATTTAGACTCATTTCTTCTACATCTCAGTTGCAAATACTGTTTGTTTGTTTGTTTTGTTTTTACAGTTATTTAATTTGTTAAGACAAAATATAATAAATGATAATGTAATATTATTGATTGATGTAAGCCAGAGGTCTCAAACTGGTGGCCCGGGGGCCATTTCAGGCCCTCTCTCCCTCTCCCTTCAGCTCGCGACATGATTTCAAAAATATAATATAATCCAGACCTAAAAATCATTTTATTTACTTATTAGTTGTTTCATGCACAACTAATAACCCACTGAGTATGTACTCACCATTATGCTGATGTGATGATAAGTGAAGATCTTCAGTTCACCAAACAATCCTGGAGTTTTAGGAGAAACAGGGTAGCAGCCTCATCCAGTACAATGGCAGTGAATGGTGACCACGGATAAAACGTTAAAAATAGAACACAAAACAAACACAAAATGTCTCCATCCTGCTTGTGTGGTGTAATCCAAGTGTCCGCAAGCCGCGATATTAAAAATTAACTGCAAAAAATGCATGTTTTTAGCAGAAATATCAGCTGTAGCATGTAGCCGGTAGAATGTAAACATGGCGTCGATCTCGCGAGACTTCGTATATATCTTAATGGACGCATGTGCCGAAGTCTTGCGTCTCGCGGACACTTGGATTACACCACACAAGCAGGATGGAGACATTTTGTGTTTGTTTTGTGTACTATTTTTAACATTTTATCCGTGGTCACCATTCACTCATTGTACTGGATGAGGCTGCTACCCTGTTTCTCCTAAAACTCCAGGATTGTTTGGTGAACTGAAGATCTTCACTTATCATCACATCAGCATAGTGGTGAGAACATACTGAGTGGATTATTCTCACAAAGTGGAATATCACTTTAAGCTATTATCCAACTGACTGACATGAAAACACAATTTCATCTTCTGTTTCATATTTCATGTTGGAATTCGCTGATATTCTCTGTCCAGAAAAGAATATCTTGTTCAACAATATTGATCAGATCAGCACATTATTAAGTGACATCAGAGGGATTAATGACCGATCCAGAGTGACAGAAGAGTTTGTGTCCAATACACGGCTAAATAATTTATAGAAAATCTATATATAGATGCTGCAGTTTGCTTTTTTTTTTGTTGTTAAGTGAGACAAAAAAAGTACATTTTCAGAATTATTGTGGGTTTTTTGTCGGACTAATCAATGGCCCCAAAACAATCTGAGTTTAAGACCCCTGATGTAAAATAATAAGTTAAAATCTGCAACATTAAAGTGATGAACACGTTGATGCATCAATAATTATAATGTAATGATTTAATTTATACAAATCTTTTACTTTTGGTACTTTAAGTGACATTTTCAGTGCAGGACTTTGGAGTATTTGTACTCTGGTATTTCTACTTTTACTTAAGTAAAAGATCAGAGTACTTCAAGAAAGAAAGGGAGAGAGAAAGGATATCTCCTCTTCCTCCCCCCCTCCTCCCCCTCTCCTCCCCCGTGTCCTTCTGTTGCTTCTTTTGTCTTTTGACTGCTGGTCACCCCATTTAACATGGAGCAGATAGCATCAGGCCGACACAGATTGGGTTCCCCGGCAGCTCCATTGTTGGGGGGTGAGGAGGGGTGAGGGTGCGGGTGAGGTGAGGGGTGAAGGGGTGGGGAGGGGGGTTCTTGCGTTACAGTCGGACTCGTTTAACTTGCAGCCCTCTTTTAAGAAACGAACAAATTGCTGCTGAAAGTCTGTCTTTGTTGTTTCGGTGGGTTGATCTCAGAGCTCCAACAACAAACAGTCTGCAGAGAGAAAATCACAGCGAGCTGCTGCGTCACATCTGCTCACTTTAACCTGTTTATGGATCTGCGATCTGTGACCTCATACTGAGGATTTATCACCACAAACATGCAGGTCCTTCATAAAAAAAAAAAAATTAAAGTTTTCTTTCTGTAAATCATCATGTGACACAAATTTGGACCATTTTATTAAAACAATGTCACAATGAATATTTAGTGATCTTTCATATTTTCACTTTTGGAGCTGAAAAATTTAAAGATTTCAAAATAAAAGGGTTTTTCTTCTCATAAGAGTCTGTGAAATCACTGGGCACTAAAAGTCTCAACCAAAACCCTGGTTTGGACCAATTTGGGTTGTTGAGGCCTGATACAGAAATACTTTTACGACGATACAACAAAAAACATTCAGTGATCTTTCATATTTGCTAATTAGGTGCCAAAATAGTCAGATTTTCAAATTAAAAGGGCTTTTCTTCTTGTGAGAGATATGTCCCCACTAAAACCCTGGATTGGAACATTTGGGGATGTTGAGACCTGGTACAGATATTTTTTTAAAACAATAAGACAATATAACATTAAATATTCAGTGATCTTTCATATTTTCACTTTTGGTGCTGAAAAATTCAAAGATTTCCAAATTAAAAGGGTTTGTCATCTTGTAAGAGTCAGTGGAACTGAATTTAGTCTCCATTGAATCCCAGTTTGGACCAGTATTGGTTGTTGAGGCCTGATACTGATATTTCTAAGACAATGCAACAATAAACATTCAGCGTTCTTTCATATTTGACAATTACATGCCAAGATTTTCAAATTAAAAGGGTTTTTCTTTTCGTCTCTTTTCTGTGAAACTGGACACAATGTCTCCACTGAATCCAAATTTGCACCATCTTGGATTCTTGAGGCCTGATACTGATATCTTTTAAAACAATAGAATAATAAACATTCAGTGATCTTTCATATTTGCTAATTAGGTGCTGAAAGATTTTCAAAGTAAAAGGGTTCCTTGAAACTGGATTTAGAGCTGGACACTAAAAGTCTCCACTTGAACCCTGATTTGAACCAATTCGTGTTGTTAAGACCTGACAATGATATTTATAGACAATATGACAGTCAGTGATTTTTCATATTTGCTAATTTGGTGATGAACAATTCAGAGATTTCAAATTAAAAGGGCTTTTCTTTTTGTAAGAGTCTGTGAAACTGGTTTTCAGAAACTAGCCTGATACAGATATTTTCAAGACAATACAACATTCATTGATCTCTTATATTTGCCAATAAATACTGGAATGTTCAGTCATTTTCAAAATAAAAGGGTTTAAATTCTTGTAAATCTGTGAAACTGGGTTTAGAGCATCGCTGGACACTAACAGTCTCCACTGAATCCAAATTTGGACCAACTTGTGTTGCTGAGGGCTGATAACAATATTTTTAAGACAATGTAACAAAAACATTCAGTAATCTTTCATATTTGTGAATTAGTGCTGTAATTTTCAAATGTTTTCAGATTAAAAGGGTTTTTCTTCTTGCAAGAGTCTCCCAGTTTGGACCAGTTTGGGTTGTTGTTGTATGATACCAATGATATTTTGAAGACAATACAACATTAAATATTCAGTGTGCTTTTATGTTTTCCAATATGGTGCCAAAATATCTAAAGATTTTCAAATTAAAAGTATTTTTCTCTTAAGAGTCTGTAAAACCCTGGTTGGACCAAATCGTGTTGTTATCGTCTGATACTGATATTTTAAGATAATACAACATTCAGTTTTTTCAGATTTTCAAAATAAAAGAGTCTGTGAAATTGGATTCAGAGCTGTGCAGGAGAAGGTCTCTGGTTTGGACCATTTTGGGTTGTTGATCTGGTGCAGATCTTTTTTATGACAAAACAACCAAAACAACATTCAGTGATCTTTAATTTTTTTTCAGTTTGGTGCCAAAATATTCAAAAATTTTCAAATTAAAAGATTTTTTTCTTTGAAGAGTGAATTTAGAGCATCACTGCACACTATAAGTCTCCACTGAGTCCCAAAATAATGAAATTATTTTTTAAATTTTCCAATCAAGGCCACAAGATTCAAAGTTTTCTGGGATTTCTTCTTTTAATAATGGGCCAATAACATTTTATATAAATTGTTTTCTGCATGTTAGAAAGTAAAATCCTCTGAACATCGAAACTAAAACTGTTTCACACTGATGTGAGTCTTTCAGTCCAAAAAGTTTTCAGGTTTTCTTCGTCTAAGAGCCTCTGAAACTGGATTTAAAGCATCATAAGCTGCTTCACTTTGCCACATTTTATCAATTTCATGCCAGAAAATTCAGCGTTTTCAGAGTTTTCTTCCTGTAAAGCATCAGGTTACACTAAATGTCTCCACTGAATCCAAGTTTTTAAATTTTTAAGACAATACAACAATAAACGTTCAGTGATTTTTAATATTTTCTAATTTGGTGCTTACGTTTTCAAAGATTTTCAAAATAAAAGGGGTTTTTCCTTCTTCTTGAGTCTCTGAAACTGGATTTAGAGCATCACTGGTTAGTCTCCATTAAAACCCTGGTTGGGATCGATTTAGGTTTTAAAGCTTGATATCAAGATTTTTTTTAAGCCTAATAGAAATATTTTAAAACAACAAAAGCCCTCATTCATCCTTTAAATTTTCCACGTTGGTTCAAAAATATCGAATATTTCATGTTTTCTTTCAGACTTTAATGTCTAAAAAGTCTTTTAAGGCTGATGTATTTTTATGCAGCAGCTGGTGTCATCAGACTGCCTTCAATTTTTTCCAGTTTGGCTCAAAATGATCCTGATTATTCAGAGTTTTATTCTACTCAGCTTGTGAAACAGGATTTGAAGCATCATGGGGCCCTGATGGGACTCATGAAGGTTTTTAAAGACCAGAACAAACATTTTTATAAAAGAAACAATCAGTCACGTCTCTGTAATCCTCTCTGAAATCTCCTCTGATTCTGAAATCAAGATCTTAAAGATCACAAATAACATCCAGTTACTTTTTTAATTGTTCAGTTTGGGGCCAAAACATTTAAAGATTCAGTGTTTTCAGCTCGTCAGGGAGGGAAATCATTTCAACATTTCATTTCTCATAGTCTTCTTTTTTATCTTCACATTATTTGTTTATCTTTTACATTTTCTATTTTGGTGCAAAAATCTAATATTGGAGATTTTCTCTCAGACTCTGCAGCCTGTCAGCAGGTAAAATCACTTCAAAGTCTTTTTTTAAAAACCTGGTTTGGACTGATATCAGTGTTTGGAAACCCTGGACAGGACGGATGTGGTGCAGATACGTGTAGATTTCAGGGGGGTGTAGAGGACACGTCAGGTCCCCCTCGATATTTAGAATCAATATTTGCATTTGTCCTCCCCAATAAAAACATGAAAGTAGCAAAGGACTTTTATTTTGAAGAACTTCTGGCCTGACATCCTAACTGCATTACATTCCTTTATGTTTTAAAATGTCACCTGCTGCATGAATTCTGTTTTCCTTCACTTAAATAAAGATATTTCCACCATAAAGTGGTGCAGAAAAGACACAAACTGCTGCAGAACGCAGGAGATGAAGTGACTCTTGCTTAATGTTTGTCCCCTACAATGTTGAACTGA
>JAJHUR010098488.1:0-13242 GCA_027495735.1 Lutjanus campechanus | reverse complement strand
AAACAGGACACAAACAGGGTGAAAGTCTGGGTGTGTTGGACCCATCCATCCTCCTTTCCACCCATCATAATTACTACAGCCACTAGAGGTTGCTGCCTAACAATAAGCATAAATATGGGTTTTAATAAGCTGCTTGCACTGAAGACCTATAGTATATTGTTGTTTTTCTGGTGTGGGCTGTTCTATTCTGTAAATATGAAGCAGGAGCCTGACGATTGTTAGCCTAGCTTAATGAGCCCGTGTGAAGGATTCAGTCACATCTAGCAGTGAGCTTGCAGACATGTGACTCTACCGTATGGTGGCTGTGAAGTCAGTGATTTGGTTTGTCTGTTCTGAACTACAGTAGAAACATGGCAGTGCAGAATAGCAGACTCCATGGAAGACGACCCACAGCCCTTTGTAGACAGCTGATTCTAAGGTAATGAAAACACAAAGATTCTTATTGTCTGGTGATTATACACTCATCCAAACATATTCATAAGTATTATATTCAATTTCTGACCTGTTCTGCTAGTAAGTCTGTAAATCCCACATACTGGTCCTTTAACAGACAGACTGGAAGCAGGGGGAAATAGTCTACCAGCATTACTAAAGCTCATTTATACCCTGTATTTATTTGTTTAATCTGTCCAAGAAAAAAATCACTATTTGCCATTTTGTGTGCATGATAATTTCTCAGTTTTGGGGCACCTTGGAGTCACTGTAAGATTGCCAGGCAACTGGTCCCGGCCAAGCAATAGTTTAAATAGGTCAAACTTTTCTTTTAAATTCTTGGTACTTAAATTCTTGCCAGATGTAATGACGATCCAGTTTCACAGCAAGGAGTACGAGAAACTTGTCAAAAAAGTCTTTAATATAATTCACTTTTCTGCTCTCCATTTACACTGTTCTGTATGGTCTATATGGCACAATTACTAATATTATTTAACTCAAATATGTAAAAAAGACTAATGTTAAACTGATTCCCAGCAGGCCTGCACACCAAAACCTAATCTTACAAGCAGTGTGAGTCAAGGTTTCACTATGTGCTGATATTTTTGTCCAACTCCTGCTGTACTTGTGTGATTTATATGTGTCTGTATGTAAATACCTATATCACACATTAGAGCTGTTACAGTATGGTCTTATATACAGTATCTATTAAGAAATCTACAAGGATAAAAAATAGGGTTTGGTGATTTTTAGTCTTTCATTTTCAAAATACCAGTAACACATTTTGAATTATTGAGTGTTTTGAGTGTTCACTTGGAATGAACTTAATCACTGCTTCCCATCTTAAATATTCAAATATTTCTGATGTACAATAGACTCTGAATGAAAATGACTGGTTTTGAGGTTAATTTGTTAAATACACACCTCCAGTTTCAGTTACGCACAGTGAAAAGTGAAAACTTTGAGTGTTCACCTTGAAAGACACTTGACCCTGACTGAGCTGCAGTGCCTGAAGGCAGAGAGCTCAAACAGATGGATCTGAGAACCAGCTGTTGCTCACAGACACACACACACACACACACACACAAACGACCCTACAGCCTGCATGCATTCACACACGTAAGACACACATATATGACCACATACCAAAGCTCTCCACTCCCTGAGAATGAGATGACATTTTGGTATGTATGAAAACCATTTTCATCTTTAGAACAGAGGAAGTAATCACACAGAAAATTGCAGCCATGAAAGTTAAAGGAGGGATCTGTAGAATCAGGCTGTGGTCATTATGGCTGTAGGATGTAGGATAGGATGTAGACATACTTTTTTTTCCCCATTTCACCTGATTAATGTCAGCTTAGTTCACAAGTCACTGAACTTAATGATATAATTTTGTGTGGGTGGCTGGTTGGGAAAGATTATTCTTGGAAAAAAACAATCCAGTTCTCAGAAAAAGTGCACAACCCAGTCAGAGTAATTTAACTTCATAATGATAACAGTGATAATAGTCACACTACAGTCCACTAACCTAGAATTAGAGTGAGTAAGTGAGTTTATCCACTTATTTAAAAAGATCATATGTTTGTTTTTAGACTATTGATTACTTCCAAACATCTAAATATTCAACAACATTCAACAACAAAAACATCAAATTGTCATTAAAATTGTGATACGACTATTTCGGGCAATGACTTTATTCAGCAAGGTGACAAATTCCACTTTTGAGGTTTTGCTCATGATTTATAGGTTGATTGTGTAGCTTTTTAAGATATTTTAAACTCTTCCTTTTAATTGATAAAACATTTTGAATGTTCTTTCATCTAGTAAGTTAGTTAAAAAGTTATTAAAAAGCTACTGCCCCAGTGCATTTAGTGCTCGTGTCCTGCAGTTTTTGTCAGAGTAGGCTCCATGCATTCATTCACTGAAATCAGTCTCCAGTGTATTGAGGTATGAGTTAATTTAAGGGTGTGATCATCCTAAGAGTCACAGCTTGAAAACTGAAACCTGAAAAATTCTCTCTGACTGGTTATTTATTAGCCAAGACCCAGAAGCTGACATTGCTAATAACTTTGTGTTGATATACAGCATTTGACAAGAACATGTTTCAGTTCCAGATTCACTCTTAAACCAGCGCTTCCTGTCGGTTCCTGTTATAGGGATAGGTTGGATTTTTTTTTAAAGTGGAGTTGAGGAGTCTGCACCGGTCCAAGAAATTGTGCCTGAACCCAAACAGTTGCAGAAATGTGCTGTCCAGAACCGAAACAGACGCACGTATTTTTTGAAAGCTGGGACCTGAAGCCATGCACCAACAACCGACAGACCCAGCCAGGAGACACAGACTCAATCAGCTAGATCGAAGGGGGGGGGGTCACTGGCCACCCCTGAAATCTGAATGGCCAGTCCAAGTGCCACCGCACTATCATCTGCCTCTGACTGGCTATTTTTCCACTGAGGGGCAGGAACCTGGTTTGAACCAACTGTTTTTTACAAGGTTCATTTATTTCATGGATCATTTTAAAACACAGGGTCACATGATAAGGTGGTAGTACTTAACACTATATAAATAATTATAAATAATAAATCCTAAAAATAAAACCATTTTTCATGTTGAAATGCTGAGGATAGAGATAGAATGAAGGTGCCATTTATTTTTGAGGACTTTAAGTCTGGAGGCTCTACATGATATTTGTGTGGTCTCATAGAGCTGTGTTGTGACTTATAGGACTATTTATCTTTTAAACAAAAATTCTAAACACAGACATGCAAATTAATGTTAATCTGATATATGTGTGTGCACGTGTGCATGTATATAGATGGCTGTGACTATATGTAAAATACCTCATACAACCCCAGTTTAAAAATATCAGAACTGTCCCTTTTAGTTTGGAAAGAACATGGATTAAGACATCTGGCCTGAAAGGAAACACCATCAACACATCACATGAATGTTGTGTTTTTGTTTTTGTTTTAAATTATTTTTTTGGTCTTTTGTGCCTTTATTCATAGTGACAGCTGAAGAGTAGACAGGAAAGGGGGCAGAGAGAGAGGGAATGACACGCAGCAAAGGGCCGAGGGCGGGAGTCGAACCAGCGGCCGCTGCAGAGGACTACAGCCTCAATACATGGATCGGACGCTCTACCCACTGAGCTAAACATCTGCCCATGAATGTTGTGTTTTATTCAGTTCTTTGACTATCACAGCTACCAGTCGTCTGGTTCTCCTTGTACAGTAAATGTTTGTGTCTGTGTGTGTCCTTGTGTGTGTGTGTGTGTGTGTGTGTGTGTGTGTGTGAGAGGTAAACAGACTCGGTGACCAGCCTGGTGGAAAAGTGACTGCTCCCTATTTCCTGTCTCACAGAAAGAGATATGGTGATGTTTCTGTGTGTGTGTGTGTGTGTGTGTGTGTGTGTGTGTGTGTGTGTGTTGTGTTTTGCTCCCAGGGTGGTTATCAGGTGCAGTAGGCGGCCGGAACAGCTGCACTGACCCTCAGCTGATAGACCACTTGAATGCAAAAGGGACAAAATTGGACCCCGTGTTTGCATGTGAGCGAGTTTGTAAGATATGTGTGTAAGACGTGTGTGTGTGGGCTGGCACAGAAGTGACAGGGTTATTTGTGTTGGCACATAGTAATTAGCTCTAGGAAGAGTCACGGTGGTTTCAAATGTTGAAACATCCTGGGCTCCTGGAAATTTTCAATGCTTTAGCAACTTTTAATCCTTCACTGAGCCACAGTCTTCTGTCAGAGGTTTATAAAGCTGCTTGCTTTGCTTTTATGGCTTCGTCATACGGTATGCACTGAGAACAGTGAGACAGTAAATACTCTAATCTTACCGATACTGAAATTTGAATCATCCTCACTTTTGCACAAGAAAATATTAAGTATGATTATACTGCTTTTGGTGCCTGAGATTCATACCTCGTTGTTGGCGTTTCCCACGGCAATGACTGACCAATATCTGAGGGCCAACACTGCTGTCAACTTCTGTGGTGATCTACTGACTAGAGCACATCATAGCTTTGTATTGTCCATGAATGTTGAATGTTTCTCCCTAACTGCTCAGATTGCAGTTAGGACAAAAAAACAGCAATGTCAGCTGTGCGGCTGGTTATAACTGCCTGTGTGACTGTAGTACCATTAATAAGTAATATTGCCCAGTCTTTTTGTCTGACCACGCAGATATTGCAAATCAAACTTTTGTTTTTAAATTTTCTCTTTGGTCATTACAAGTTTTGACCAAATAGGCAAACGAGTCAAAACTACATTTTGATTAAACAAAATCTGAAATGAGATAAGTGTGGCCTTGATTGCAAGAATTAATCCCAAAGTTAATGACATACGGCAGGAAAATGCTTTCAAATCTCTTAATGTCTCTGAAAAAAACAGCTAATTGAGGGGTCAGCACGAAGCATGGCTGTTTGAAGCTAAAAGGTGAGAGAGAGCTTTTAACTTGCTTTGATTGCAGACGTTTGAGGTTTTACCCATGATTTATGTCTGTTTGAGGCTCAGTCACTCCCATGAAGTCAGTAAATGAAGCTTTGGCTTTGCTTCATCCAATTCAGAGAAGCCGGTGATGTTTTTATTTGTACTAGTGTTGGGAAATTTTCTTTTTTGGCATTTGATGATCCAGCTCCATTTTTAGTACTACAGTAATCTGCGACCTGGGAGCGGGACAGACTCAAACACAGAATTTAATTTCACAGAAACAAAACTTGATCTGTTCAGAGCATTTTCTAACTGGGGGGTTATAATTCTCTGAATTTGAATGAATGAACTCTGTACACACAAACATAATCACAGACACATATGAAGTCCATTCGTAGTAATATTTTACCAGAATAATTATCAGCTGTTAATCGTGTTTTGGCAAAGCGTTTAGTATTACATGGCGCGGTTTGTGGAAAATGTAACAGCACTTGGTGATAGTGAGTAGAAACCACATTAAAAGTCAGACTAATATGTCTACACAGTTTACAGCAGGTTGTGGTTTCCCTTCCGATAAATAGGACGGCACAGTACAGCTCAACCATAAAGCACAGCCTTAATTACAACCAGTGCTAATGTAGATTTGTATGTGCATGTTTGTAGCTCTTGGGTGGCTTTCATCACATGAAATTAATGTTGTTAAGTATTTATTTACTCTCTTAATGATTGGCTGAACTCACAACACAAAGGATTACTGTTCAAACGCTGTATATGCATCTCTGTGAAATTCATCCACAGTTACAAGTGACCTGTAAATAATTGTGAAATGTGAGCCAGATTTGGAGATATTTGGCAGCTCAACTGCTTAATTCTTCAGTGCAATTACTAAACACAAACATTTAGCTTGTGACTTTCTGGTTCACAAATAATGACACATGGATGGTCACGTCTCCGGTGATGATGAAGTGTTTAGATTTGAGATTTCTGAAGACTTCCCTCTGGCAGCTGCTGGAAAAAAATCTACACAGGTTGTCCGCTTTGGTGACAGATTCAAACAATGTGCAGGAAAAGAGAGTTTCTCGGTTGCATAAAACAACATGTAAGGTTTAAACTCTGAGGCCTGAATTTTACAATTCAGTGTTCCCTTCTAGACACAACCACAATTATGCTATCCAGTAACATTAAAGTCCTGCCCCAGACAGCAGATGGCTAACTGAGAAGATTTCAAACTGAAATAGTTGTTGATCACTTGCGGACGGTTAATAAAATGTATATTGTATTTTTTGGTAAAATGGAAATTCTCACTATGTGTGATTCCAGTGAATAATTTCCAGCGAGGAACATGCTGTCTTTTTACAGCAGAGTGCAGAGGACTGATAGAGAGCTGAACATTATGATGTCACAGTGAAGTTGACTTTTGACCTTTTGAGATATAATATGTCATACCTCATCATTTTAAATAATTTGAGTTATACCTAAAAATGTTTAATGGGGTCACCGTGACCTTGACCTTTGACCACCAAAATCACATCAGTTCATCTTAAAGTCCAAGTGGACATTTGTGCCAAGTCTGAGGAAATTCCCTAAAGCTGTTTTTGAGATGTCACGTTCACAAGAGTGGAGTGACCTGAAAACATCATGCCTCTGGCCATAAAAACATACAGTGATCACGCTCGTATGCACTCACTCACTTAAGCATTCATGCATACGCACACACGGAAGCGATAACATGATCCCCTCCTGGCTTACGCCTGGTGGGGATAATGATGTGAGTGAAGCATAAGCATGGTAACTGAAGTGCGCATGTGCTGTGTTAAGCCAGTAAATGCCATGAAAATTAGTTACTTTGTCTTACTTACTTACTCTAAACATTTGCAAGGAGACAAGCTGAGAGGCTTTATGCAACGCTCCTAAGTGAACCCCTTAGCTTAGGGAAATATTTTGCTTCAGGGACAAACAAGTTTGAAACTTAAGGTGGTTTATGCAAGCGGGTGCAGTTCCACAAATGTTGTAATTTTAAGCGAAAATGATGGATACAGTTGGGTGTTCTCCATCAGCCATGCTTTGTATTTAAATTTAAAAAGGTGTAGGGGCCAAAAGGTTGACACCGCCACACCGTGAGTCCCTAAATTAACCAACTTTGCGTCTCAAAACGCTGCGGTAGTTAACCCTGTGTTTGAGGGAGGTCAGGCTGTATGAGGACATCAGAGGCATGAAGGGGTTAATGAGGTTAGTTGTGGCTGATGTATGTGTTTCTCGCCATCTATCCATCACGCTCACGGTTTACTGCTGGCTGCCTGGTGACAGGAGGGTGGTGCTAACAGGAACTGGGCTCTATTCTAATTCTCGTTTTGACCGTGTAGAATCTAGATTAGTTGTGTGCTCGAGGCCACCTATATTCAGGTCAGGGAAGAGGAGGTTGATCAGGAGGGTTGGGAAGGAATAAAAACTAAGACGGATAGGGTTCTGAGTGATTCAACACAAAAACCAAAAGAGGGCGAGAGCTTGTTAGGACTGAGACCCAACAGCTTTGGTCAGGACTCAAACTTTACACCATTTTCCTGCCAACATTTGAGTCAGCCAAGACTAGTTTTTAAAGCATTGATATGAAAATGAAAATGATCTTTTTGGCAGATGGATTTTAAGTACTGTAGAATCAATGGCCAAATAAAAGGATAAGTTTCATAATTTCACTAACATAACCCCCCAGACGATTAACACTGTGATTGTAGCATGCTGATATTAGTGGTGGTTGAGAAAGTTAATACAGGTGCAGCTAATTCCACTGATTAGAGATGACTGATTGACTGCTGTGTGGATAAACATATGTGGAGGAATGAAGGAACTGAACCCTCAGAAGACAAAATAAGTTGCTGCTTCATCGCTGAAACATTTTCAATAAATTTTCTACTTATGAAAACACGTGTGATATGCTCAATTATCTTCCATGGTTAAAAATACATCTGTTTTTAAGGAAATACTGTAGGAATCTAAACAACCCTACAGCACAAATAGATGCGCTTTATTTTTAGTGTCACTGCCTGGCTTGGTATCGTACATGCCACTGAAATCAAACGTACCCGTAAAATGTCTAAATATATAAATATATTTGCAGCAACAGGAAAACTAAAAGAAGAACCCAAATTCCAAAAACATGGAGACGCTGTGTAAAATGTAAATAAAAACAGAATGCAATGACTTGGAAAAACTTTTCAGCCTATATTCAACTGAATACAGTAAAAAGACAAGATATCTAATGTTCAAACCAATCAACGTCATGTTCTTTGGAAATATGCACTCATTCTGAATTTGATGTCTGTAACAAAGTTGGGATGGGGCCATGTTTACCACTGTGATACTGGGAACTGAGGACACTAATTGTTGAAGTTTTAAAAAAAGCAATTTTCTTGCTCATTCTTCAGTCTAGTACCCAAACTTTTCTAATATGAAGCCACACTTCTTCTACTTCCTCTACTGCAGCATGTTAAATTTGATGCTTTGGTAACAACCTGGAGTCTATGATCCTTAATGAGCCCTTCTCTGGGAATGACCTTTATTGACTTCACTTTTAGATCAGATCAGGTGAGGAAAGAACTGATAAAAGGTAATTTTACCTTACATCTGTCATAACATTTACAAGTACAATGAATTTAACAAGGTGCTTAAACAAGACTCCTTTCTCAGTAGAGCATGAGGTACCTTTCTTGTTGTAATTTCCTGACATAATGTGAACCAAAAGATTTTAATGGTTTTGACATTTCAAAGCAAAGGGTAAATGAAGACAACCCATATGCTTTACTTATATTAAATGTCAAAAGTTTTAGAAGCCGTTGCACCAGTGTTGTGAGTTGCGTGTGGATCTTTTCTGCTTTCTGACAAAATGTAAGATTTTTTTTTTCTTACGATAACAGCTCTAATCTTTCTGTTCTTAACTGCGTTTAACAGCGCTGTGCTTTTTGGTATAGCCTCAGTGAACCCAACAGAGAGTTGAAAAACGTCACATCTATTTACACAAAAGAGCTTGTAACTTTGAAAGTGCATGATGACATTTTAAGATCTTATCAGAAGAAAGATTTCTATAATTCCTGTGGAATTCAGCTGATATTGCATTTGTGCCAAACTCTTTAATGCAAAGACACATTTCAAAGCTGTGGTTTCCTTTATTGTCAACTTTCTCTCCCCGGAGGGTTCAGAGAAAGTCAAGACTGAAGCATCAAAGCGTCAAACATGTAGAGCTACAAGCACATATGCACACAGATGCAGACACACAGACATACACACATAAATGCTGAGAGAGACTCATTCACACACACACACACACACACACACACACACACACACACACAGGCAGGGACAGGCAGATGTAGAGCTACAGGCTCACACACAAACAGATGTGCTGTGTTGTATTATAGTGTGACGTCACAGTGTGACCCCCACCCCTGTTATTAATTGATCCAGAATGTTTTGGACCCGCTCGCTTCCCAAGCCACAGCTCAAGACAAAAGTTTGTCTGTGCAGCATTGGGCTGCACTTCAGCAAATGAAAAGTAATATCACGTTAAATCATTTTAACTGTTCAAGACCCGAAATGTCTCTCTGCACGATAAGAGACCTCAAATAGTTTCATTAGACGTGATCCCGAGATGAGACTAAACATTTTCGCTGATGATCTGGAGCTAAGAAGCCGTCCATTAGAGGGTAAATATTTCGAGGAAGCCTTGAGTGGTTGCCCAGTGATATTGAGTAATACTGAGTATTTCCAGGAATAACACTACTGCTAACAACAAGAGCAATTTGAACTAAATATTGTCAAAGCAAGAACAGGCACACCCAAAACTTTCTTTTTTTTCAAAAACATCCAAAATCTGTTCTCTTTGTTCCGCTAATGTCACAGACACTGAACAAAGACAGCAGGGGTGTAATCACCCTTATTATATTATATTTCAAAGCTTCTTACGTAAGACCAAGTTTGGGGTACACTGGTCTGTTATGTATTGGCCCTTTGGTAATACAGAGAGGTTGAGAAGGTGACCAAACTGAACTTAAAACGACCCTTTTCATGAGCCATAAGATGGGGCTCACCGGGTTTCACCAGCGGGAGTCCGAGTGATCAATGTCCACGTGTCACCTACCAGCAGTGGTCGCACCTTGAGGAATTTTTCAGTCAGCGAAATTAAAATTTACTGCACTGTATAAGCCTCTTTTACCCGGCCACCATCCATCTGCTACTCACAGACATAACGCGACTATTAATCAAAGAACTTGACTTAATGGCCTCATGCTTCAACTATAGATTATATATTAAATAGGGATTCAACTTCTCTTATATGCCATCTATGGCTCCAAACTTTCTATCTGGACTGCAGCACTAGGTTCTTACATATTGCTCCTTTAAAGTTGGCACTGTTTGATGAGAGTGATACACATTGTAACAAAAGTGACTTTATATATACAGTGTATGTTATGCGTGTGTATGTGTGGTGGAACAATTTACAGCATCTTCACTCCCCTGCACAAAATCCACTGTAACTGAGAACGGGAGGTCATGACGTGTGCAGTGTCATCAATCTTAAAATAGGACGGTTTCTGTTATTTCCTTGGTTCTTAAAGGAAGTTTCATATCTCATTGATCTGCATGTTCACTTTATGACCCGTCCCAGCATCTGCGACATCAAACATGTGCAGATGGTGCAGCAGGAATAAGATAAGCCTCGTGATTAAATATAGTGCTTTGACCAGTCACTCAGAAGTCACAGGGGTTAACGATCAGCTCATAAAAGTGACCGTGGCTCAACAGCTACATTGTCGACTAACTTTACTCAGACATACTCAGAGAATATTATCTCTTGTGTGGATAATTACTTCAGATGGCACAACCGGCACATGTGGCTCGTTGTTGGAAGTCTCGTCTGTGTTAAGCATGTGGAAGTGACTCAGTAAGGATGATATAGACTCTTCACGGTTGCATCAGATCCTTTAGCAGGTCATTCACAGGTCAAAGGGTTCAAGCAGATCTTTTTGTGCTTAATGTGCCGAGTCAAAAGTGCAACAGGTTAACATAATTTGTGAAGAGATGGTTATTCAACCAAAAAAAATCAACCCCCACCATATCTCTATTATCAGGAGCACGAGGTGAGCAGCTATGAGTATATTCTGTATGGAGATGGGCCAAGACAGGAGCTTGGTAACTGACCCTTAGCTTAGCCCCACCCTCCTTGGCTACTGTTGCTGTACCTGATAAGCTTTCCATTCTCGCACTGCACATATTTACGGTGATAACAGTGGCAGGTTTAACACCGAAACTGAACCGTTGAAACACCTGGTCTTCAAATCCACAGAGAAGGAAACAAAAGCAGCTTCTCGTTTCTGCAGATTTTGTCAGATTTCATAAAAGTAGCTCGTGGAATCATGCAAAATCATCGTAACATTTAGGGAAACGCAAAGCTTGAAAGGCCTGCTGTGCCTAGTTGTGGCTGCTAATCTATGATTGGACAGTAGCCTTCTCCGCTTCCTTTGACTTCATTTACAACAATTCTGTATTAGCATTTGCAGTACATCAATGACAATATTAATAGCCAGTGTAGCAGTAGAAATCTCATACAGTACATGGAAAAACAAATGGGTGGAGGCTGTGTGGTGGCCTTGGCGAGCTTGAGTGCTCAGCCTTGTGGTCACCATTGACAAAAGACAAACAAAAGAGTGAAATGTAATTAAGGAGGTCTTTAACAAATGGGTACTGGCACTTAAAATGTGAACATTCAGCAGCATGAAATTATCATTCAAACAAAGGTAAGTAGAAGCATTGTTGTTTTGTGATTTTATTTCAATATTTTAATTAGTTAAGTGTTTGTAGATTAGTGGTCTTCCTTCTTTAGATGAGGTTTGTTGGATCCACACCTCCAGTATACCTCCACCTGCCCCAACCCTACATTTCCCCCACAGCATAAAGTACTAATACTGCACTGGATGAAAAAAAAAGGCAAAATCATTTACAACTATGGAAAACAAACATTACTATATGGCTAACATTATAAAACACACAGGCCTGTACAGTATGCGTGTCTTGATTTATTTATCAAAACATTCTTTCTGTAGTATTTCTGCAGAATTTTGACTACCTTTTATTATGAAATATTTAAACCTGCCTTCAGTATATCACTACCTAGGGTCTCACAGAATCGACCTTAAAATTTAAGAATGTGACTGGCCGAAAATATAGAACCATGATTTTGGCCTGGTGGTCTTTACTGGGGAGTGTTTTTACTTTCAGAAATGCAAACCAGAGAAGCCTACAAGCAATATTTATCATTAAAGGCATGAACTCCATGTGTGTTTTTTCCCTCTTGGCCCACTTTCAGACGGTGGTATCTCACTGCAAGAGAAAGAGGAGCTTTGAGGAGGATAAGAGGAACCACACTACTGACCCTACTGAGATCTCTCTTTCACTCTACAACCCTTCTCTCCTTTCTACCGTCCTATTCTATCTCAGTGAGAGGCTGACACAAATTTTATGTGCTTGCACATGGTTTTCATTTCCCCTTCCCCCTCTAGCCCACTGCTGACTCTATTTCGACTTTGCCCCATGTCCCGTCCTTCTCTGCAGTCCTTGTGTCACCCTTTTACATCATGTTTTTTCTGCTGCTCTGTTCACCTCCACTTTTGTCCCTACCTTCTGTCAAATCCTCCACACGTAATAGTAAATATTGATTATAATTGCTTTTCAAAATGAGACAGACCGGTGGTTTCTAATCTGATGACGCTATCGGCAGGATGACATAACATCTTTAGCTAGTGTGTTCTGAAATGTATATGACCTTTACAGGTCAGGTTCTGATCTGCCATTGCTATGATTAATGTTTAGTCACATTAAAGGAGAAATCTGTAATATATATACTGTAATAAATCATAAAATGACTACAATATGTCATCAGAGATCAAGGAAACATGTTGAATTGAAATACTCACTTTTCTTACAATAGAGCTCCATTCGAGGTGTCTTCCAGTACAGCTTCAATTTGTAAGAAATCATTAACAATCTTTTAAAAGGAGTAGATCTTTATAAAGGTTAATTGAGTAATATGTTAATGGAGTCTGGCAGACAGTAAGGCTGGCAGTTACTAAACTCAAGTCCAGGGTGTGTATTTTCGTAGCAGTGGGTTCTCTATCGTATCGAGACTATCTCTCCACCCAGTTACATATTCCATATGTACGGGGACTGACCCACGGGGGTCAGGTGACGTGGATAATTCTTTAAGACAAACCACCTGTGAGGTGGCTAATCACAGCATAAAAGCACCTGTGCGCCACACTCTCACTGATCATTTTGATTCCACGAGAGCAGGTTGACGTGTGTATGTTTGTGAGGAGACAGTCTTTGCCACTTACC
>JAJHUR010098487.1:0-29916 GCA_027495735.1 Lutjanus campechanus | reverse complement strand
ATTTGGGATTTTTCTCAATGAATCATACTCCTCTCACACCCTTTAATAAACACTCATCATTAAAGGTTTTAACTTGGGTTGCATCATCATTTTAATATGTGTACACTCCAACTGGGATTTTGTGTGTCATAATGTTGAAGCCCTGTTAATCAGATTATACTAACACGTATTGTACAGTGGATAGATTCATAATGTTAATGGGATTTGCCCCATCAGATTGCGGCAAAGGACTTGTCATCCCAAATGCGTCAATAATGATCATTTAACCCAAAACCTGAGGCACTAAGCCTGAGAGTCTGTTCCACCCGTGAGCGAGTACCTGGAACTGAGCGGATGCGCCAAACAATGTGCTGCACCTGCGAGATGGTGGACTTTAAGTAGATTATTCTGATCTGTGTCTGTGTAAATGAATACACACAATCACACTTGTGCTTTTATTTTATACCTAGTTATTTTTTAACTCGTATTGTAAAATCACACATAGAGCTGCAAAGATTAGTCATTTATTCAGTTAGATGATGGAAAGAAAATGAGTTGGCATTCATATTCTTAGAGCAAAAATTCCAAACATTTCCTGGTTCCAACGTCTTAATTGTGAGGAATTTCTGCTTTTCTGTGTCATTTATGATAGTAAATGAAGAGTCATTGGGTTTTGGACTGAAGGTGTTTTTTACATTTTATGGACTAGGGCTGCAACTAACAATTATTTTCATTACTGATTCATCTGTTCATCTTTTTCTCAATTAATCGAGTAGTTCAGAAAATGTGAGAAAATGGTGATCAATGTTTCCCAAAACACAAAATGAAGTCAAATGTTTTGTTTTTCCCACAAGACAAAGACTTTCAGTTTACTGAATGAAATTGACATTTGAGAAGCTGCGAACAGAGAATTTGGAGATTTTTTAATTAAAAAATAGACTCAAAATTGATTCATTGATTATGAAAATAGTTGATCAATTAAATGTTGCAGCTCTACGATTTAACAATTAATCATTTTTTGGGGGGAATAATCTGCAGATTAATCAACAATGAAAACAGTGATTATTGCAGCCCTAATCACACATATTCTTGTTAGATTAAAAAGACAATTTGACGGGATAAAGACTTCCACTTCAGCTGAGTGCTGCTTCGTCTGTGTCTGTCCCTCTGGTGGTGTCTGTATTAGGACAGTGGGTGTCCTCTGGCCATGAAATGGCTGCATAATTGAGTTGTACATGGCTGAACCTGATCAGAGACGGTTCACTGGTTGAGCGAGACTCCATGCACTAACACTCCATGCAACAACGGTACCCCAGGGCAGCCTACCATGCTCGTCTCCTACAATATTTCTCCTTCCATCCGCTCCGGGACAAGAAAGGAACAGGAGGGAGGAAAAAAACTGCTGATTGCATTCTGATAGATTTTTGCAGCCTTAGGCAATGGAATTAAAAAGATTAACAGTTCATTATGAAGTAGACCACATTGATTAGGCCATTGACAGATGGGCCAATAACTAAAGTCCAAATGTAACAATTTAAATGTCACGAAAATTGGCACTTACCTTCTCCCAATTGATTTTTAATTTCCCCTATTCTCAGCTAACATTTGAAAACGTGTTTCAAAAGTGGCATAATGTGGAGTGGAGTGGCCCTATTGAGTTTTAATTGGAGGGCGATTGGAGGATATCAAAGCTCTATCATTAGTGGAGATGGTATCTTTGCCTTACAGAGTCCAGTGTCGACTTTGTCATAACATGAAAGGTCAGTTTGCATATATGAAGTGAAGCTCTTTCTATGATTTTTCGAAGACATAAAGAGTTAATCAGTCGGATCAGGTGCACTTGTTACCTTTAGTTAAATGAGGTAGATATTGAAGGCTGGTGTTACATATCACAGGTCTCCCATTGCCAGACTGCACCCTCGTTCAGAATCTGCCTTTGATTAATTGATAATCACTGTGGAGCTTTTGGACTCTAGTGTCACTGCTCCAAATAGCACCACGGAGTGGAGTGTAACACGGCTGTTGCCTGAGGGGGGCAGGGTCATTAGGAGCAGTGTTAGGGGGATGCTGACAGATGGCTTGTTGCTCCTAAGGTGCTAACAACCTTTGACACACATAGCAGTCCACTGTCCACCCCTCTGGCCCCCTTCCATCCCGTAGCCTAAAGCTGCATTTCACTCTGTCCAAAAGGTTTAGAGAGGAGCTGAGTCCACTGACAGCTTCAGTACACTAGAACCTGTTTACCACCTTGACATCGCTGCCTTCTTCTGGATACCAGCATGACCCCCGTGGCCTCTTGCCACCCCCACATCCTCTCCCACCCGCGTTGGGAATGTCATGCGCTCATATGTAAAAACTGCCATGCATGCTGCTTATACAAGAGGTACTCGTTGTTTGGTGTTTGTCCGCTTCCACCCTGGCTTCCCAGGCCAGAGTGTTTTCAGCTGGGAATTCTCAGAAGGCTAAAGGGCCAAGCAAACATTGACTCTGCTGCTGCTGCTGCTTTGCTCGGACACAATAAAACATATTTTTGCTCTGGCATGTCACCCCTAGAATGTAAAATATTCAAACAGCATTTGGGATAGGGCTGCAACTAAGGATTATTTTTATTGTCAATTAATCTGTTGATCATTTTCTCGATTAACCCTTCAGACCCCAACAGAATTCAAGGATGCTGTTGCAGTTCACTGACAATCCTCACTTAAAGTGATATTCCACCACTGAGTAATAGTCCACTCAATATGTACTCACCCCTGTGCCGATGTGAAGATGGGTGAAGATCTTCAGTTCACAAAACAATCCTGGAGTTTCAGCAGAAAACAGGGTTGCAGCTATTGTAGCATGTAGCAGGTAGGATGTAAACATGGCGTCGATCTCGCAAGACTTCGTATATCTCTTAACATGTGAAAATATCGCGAGATCGACGCCATGTTTACATCCAACCTGCTACATGCTACAGTTGACATTTCGGCTAAAAACATGGCATAAATGGCGTCTTTTGTGGTTAAATTTTAATGTCACGGCTCGCAGACAGTTGGATTACACTACACAAGCAGAATGGAAACATTTTGTGTTTGTTTTGTGTTCTTTTTTTTTTACATTTACATTTGGTCTCCAATCACTGCCACTAGCTGCAACCCTGTTTTCTGCTGAAACTCCAGGATTGTTTTGTAAACTAAGATCTTCACCCATCCTCACATCGGCATAGGGGTGAGTACATATTGAGTGGATTATTACTCAGCGGTGGAATATCACTTTAAAAATACAGGTGTGTTATAAGAACAAACAAAAGTAATGTGGCACTAAGTAGTGTTTTTGGCAACTTATAAGAAAAAAATCATCAAAATCTATGACCCGGTCAGTCTTCCGAATCTTCATTTCACTTCCCCCTGGAAAACAACCTCCATATCCTGTCGTCCAACATCTGCTGAGGGTGATTTCAAACTATGAAACTTGTAACGTCTTTGTCGTTTTCCACAATGATGACAATGGTGTTGTAAACAGTGTTTTTGGCAACTTACATAAAAAAATCACCAAATTTATATGTGGAAAAATCACATTCAGTCAGTCATCCCTACCAACTCTTTGATGTACTTCCAACTCCAGCATGGAGAGCCAGTCTCAACATTACAGTGTCATGGGTGCTTTTGAACGCCATTGTGAAATTTAGAATGGATGCTCTGGAGGGTTAATCAATTAGTTGTTTGATCCATAAAATGTCAGAAAATGGTGAAAAGTGGCAATCAGTATTTTCCAAAGTCCAAAATAATAATCTCAAATGTCTTGTTTTGTCTACAACACAGATATTCAGTTTACTGTCATAGGGTAAAGTAAAGAAAACAGAAAATATTCAGAAGCTGAAATCAGAGAATTTCTTTATCAAAATAGTTGGTGATTAATTTAGAAGTTGACACTTAACCGATAAATAGTTGCAGCTCTAATATATCTTAAATTCATTTAGATTTTTTAATATCAATTTAAAAAGATAAACGTCCTCCTCATGTGTGATTGCATTAGCTTCAGACCAAATTAATCTGATGAAATCATCTTGTTTGCATTGTTCTGTTCATTACTGGTGTTTTGGGAATATTCATCATCTGTGCTTTATTGGATTCCAGCTCATCAGCTCCGCATTTGACAGACAACCGCCTGGCGTGTTAGTTGTTAGCATGGAGGCAGCGATGTTAAAAGGAGATCGCGCCTCTTGTATGTTGTCGTGTTTGTGTCAGCTCAACCCCTCCACCATAATCACCCACCCATCAGCCCACCCTCCTCCAGCCCCCTCTGGGCTCCTGTTTTCTCTTTGCCATTAAATTGTGAAATCTACTTACTGTGTTGCCAGCCTGATCCCACTCAAGCTGCGTAATCTCCTTGTAATAGAGTGTGAATACTGCCCGGCAATAAATCAGCACCTCATCAGTGCACTTTATTAAATATAGACACCAACAGACAGCTCTTAGTATATTCAATTTACCCTCTGACGTAGGCTTCAACACAGGAGATAAAGATAGATTGAGCAATCAGGTGGATGCTGAGGCCTGAACCCGGGCGGGAGAGCGGGAGGAAGGCGAAAAAGCTGCGGGGAGATTGAGATGGGGGCGTATTGGAGGCAGACAGGCAGTCAGGAGTGTGCAGGGCCAGGAAAGGGACATCTGCCAGGCAGGGTGGGGGAGGGGGGTTGTTTAGACACTGTGACACATGAGCAGGTACATTCAGCAACACAAATTTTGCTGTTGAGTCTTTATAAAATCCTGCATCTCAAACTGAAGCAGCTGCATCATATTTTAAATAAAATGTTCTGCAGGAAATGTTATATGCTGATGTGCCTTTAAGTGATCGTCAGCAGAGCACCATCCCTCATTAAGCAATGTTGCTTGATGGCAGCGGAGATAAATTATGTGTAATTACGGCGATGATTAAAGCCTGATTCGTCCTGCTCTTTGGGGCTACACAGATATATGTAACGTCAGTGTTGGGCAGTGGGACCCTGGGGACGGCTAAAGACTTCTCCGTTAGGGTCATGGGGTCATAGGGTGCAGATTAAAACAAGGGGATTACTACGTTTAACGTTCTTCAACCTCATAACGTTCACAGGCTACTGGTCAAATCACCCATTCCCCCAGCTACTTACCATGGGATCATAGGCTGGTTATCACATTGAAAGAAGGCAGATAGCCGACTCTCCTGAAAGTGAAGCGCTGGAGCTGAAAAAACAAGATTAATTTTTAGTCATCAAACCTCTTTTTTTCACTGAGTCATTTAGTTTGTATTGACATGATATGTCCAGCATAAAAAAACAGCCTTTGTGCCATCAAATCAGCAGAGATGGGAAGTCACAAAGTACAAATGCATTATTGTAGAATCTGTATTTATTTTTGTGACAACTTCATACAACATTTTAATATAAATATCTGTACTTTCTACTCCTTACATTTTCAAAACAGCCATTAGTTTTAAAGGATTTGAGGGGAATTATTGATTATTTTCATTTACATTACATTAAGACTGATTTCACGAGACAATGAATGGATGGGACAGTAACACATAGAAAATATGTCCCCAAGTGTATTGATGTGCATTTCTTGCATGACAGACATAACAAGACAAAAAACAATGTAAAACTGTACCTAGACGAAGGTGGTGGAAATGTCCTTCAAAGGGCTACTTTTTACTTTTATACTTTGAGTACTTTGAGTACCAGATTCTACCTTTGTTAAAAGATGTAACAGAATGAAAAATTACATAAAGGATGAAAAATGACGTAACAAGATGAAAAAGACATAAAAGATAAAGAAGACCTAACACGACGAAAAATTACGTGAAAGACATAACAAAACAAAAAAGACGTAAACACATGAAAAACAACACAAAGGACAAAAAAGATGTAAAACACATAAGACAAAAAAGACACAACAAGATGAAAAACAATATATAAGACATTACAACACAAATAAGACATAAATGATGTAACAAGACAAAAAAGACATGATGAAAAATGATGTGAAAGAAAAAACAGACGAGAGGGAGAAAAGGTGAAGTTCAGTTAGCTTTGCACTGAAACAGCCTTCAGATTGTTTATTTTTACTTTTACATCGCAGAGCCTATTTTGTCACTTGTACTTGTAGTTATGTAAAGAATCTGCACTTCTACTTTTACTTTTAGTCTTTCTTCTACACAAGTCCCTGTACGTCTATTTGAGTAAAGAATGTGTTTACTTCTGCCACCTCTGTAAATCAGTGCTCGCAGCAAACTGAGCCGTTTGTGTTGTACATGTCGCAGGACTTCAGGTCAAATTATTTATGTCAAGCACAGCAATTTATTACCAAGCTGCTATTGATTGGGTCCTCCTGACGCTGTCATGTAAATATAAGAAGAATCGTGGTCGGCAGCTGAACAAAATTGCCCTTCATTCCTGTATTAGTTACATACATCTCACACCATAGCGTGTCACTCTGCCGTATCAAAGGAATCTATACAAATCAGAGGAGCATACATTTTCCTCTTGTCCTCTTTTTCTTTCTTAAACTGCCATCTAACATAAAAAAGCTTTGATATAGAATAAGCTTATGGCAGCGTGATCATTCAGCTCAGTTTGAGGTTAGAAAAAAAAAATACGTGCTGAACCCCTGGGGTCCTGTTAGGGGCAGTTTTACTCCAACTGGAGCCCAGAGAGCACTTGACTTGGCTGAGGTGAGATTGCCGCTGGGCAGAAGTCTTCAGGGCCTGCTTGTCCTTCTGATAGCCAGCCATGATAGATCAGCCGCTGTCCAGCCAGAATTACTCTCTTTCCTCTTTCTATCTCCCCTCTTCCTTTTCCCCCTCATGCTCCGCTCCCCTTTTCTCTTTTCCTTATCTCTCTCCTCTCTGGCCCATATCTTCTCCTCTCTTTTATCCTCCATTTCTCTCCCTCTCTCTTGCCATTTTTTTCCCTCTCCCTCCCTCTGTCTGCTCTGTTGTCTGATTGAGGGTGAGTTACGAGGGGGCTGCAGCTGGAGGGGGCCACCGTGCCTCGTAATTACATCTCTTTTTATTACCCGCGCTAATGGCCCTCGGGGAGAGGGAAACAATAATAAATTAATAGAATATGAACTCCGGCTCAACAGAAATCTCCAGCATTTCATTTTGGACCGTCCTGTGCTCTGGCAGATGAAACGGCGCTCTGATTAATCTCTGTGAGGGGGTTTGAAGCAGCCGTCTGTGAGTTTGGGCTGCCCCCTCCTGCCCACAGCCGAGGGCTTTTGGGGAGATAAAGGGAAAGATGATGGTTTTGGCTTCTGTTGTTGGCCTTTAGTGGTCTTGTTTTCACCCTGTGAGCTATGAATAATGGTGTGCTGATGAAGTTAATGGTCACCGGGCTGCTCTGTAGCGTTGATTCTGTCACCTATATTTATTTTTGTTCTTTTGTCTGGATTAGACTGATTTTATATTGAGCACTTTTTACATCTTTTAATTTAGAAAGTGAAAATCACTTTTAGATATATGATCACTATAGGGCCAGGGTTCACTGTTAATGTTTTTGTTCACTTGCCCAGTCGGTCAGGTGGGTCAAGAATCTATGTTCTGTCTGTGCCCCAGCACAAACTGTTTTATTTAACAACGGTTATCACATGACAACAATGAGTAAGAGTTTAATCTAAGCCTGCGATGTCTATAATATGTCAAAAATAGTGAAAAATGTCCATCACAGTCCATGGTGATAGTTTAAATGTCTTGTATTCTTCCAAAGATATTCAGTTTTTTATGATAGCTAACAGAGGAAAGCGGGAAATCCAACTTCCCTACTCGAGTCTTGAATTTGATTATTTTCATTATCGATTGATCTGTCTCAATTAATTGATTGGTTATTATGGTTTATGGAATGTCAGAAAATGATGGAAAATGTTGGTCACTGTTTCCCAAGACTCAATATGACATCCTAATGTCTTGTTTTGTGTACAACCAAAAGAAATGCAGTTTACTGTCATAAAGGACTTAAGAAAGCAGAAAATATTCACATTTGAGAATTAAAACATTTTTCCTCAGAGTGATTAATCGATTAGCAAATTAGTAGATACTTTGATAGTTGACAACTAATCAATTAATTGACTAATCATTGCAACTCTAGCTCGCTACATGAGCAGGGTGCTTAAGTCAAAGTGAACAAAGACAAACTCTGCATTGTTATTATCTCTGCATTCCCGCCACAAAGTCTTTCAGACAGAAATCTGCTGGTGCACTCAGCAGTGGAGTGGAAAAGGCCCTTCAAGCGCGTAGACAGGCCTCTCTGATTTGGTCAATATTGTGTCATGTTTGGTCAAACCCCGCCAAGGCAGTGGGCTGGAAATGAAGATGTAAATATTGATATTTCATTAGAGGAAATCACCCACTCCGACGGCACTTAACCGGGCCACCTTCAGAGTGCGGCGGCCGGAGCACGGTGTGACCTGCGGAGTCGGGAAGTCACTTCATTACTCGATTAAATTGAGTGGAAAAAGGCGAGGCAACGACACGAGATCCCATTTGGAGCGATAATTTAGGCCCTGAAGAGAGGGGATGGAGCAGGGGAAAAACACCACCTCTCCATCTCACAACACTGGATTAAATTCAAGGACTTTTAGCGTCAAAGGTAATTGTAGGCTGCTGGGGCTGCATGTGTGCATATGGCTGAGAGGTGTCTGCTGTATCAGAACGACTCTAAAGCCTCTCCAACAAGCCCTGAACAAGGCCTTCACACGGGCTGTCACATTGGGAGCAGCGCTTTAGTTCCGCTTCAGTCCTCCTTGGCATTAAAAGGCTAGACAAAGCCTCGCCTGTGATTGTGATGCCAACCTGATGCGGCAATCAAGACCACGCGTCCACGCTTGCATGACAATTTCCCTCCGGCCAGTCCACATTCTGTCCGACTTAATGGCCACGTATGCAGACAAGGAAATAACACAACAAAAGATTTGAAGATGCAGTCTGGATATGTGTAATGGCAGAAGCCTTTACAAAATATGGCTTATTGCCTCCGTTGATAATAGTCGAGTGTTTTGAGTGCTTTCGGCAGTTTGCTTTGTTGGGTCTAATTTGGGGCTCTTCAGACCTCTGACCAGTCCAGCAAGCAGCAGCACCTTTCTGTTAGCACTCTATTCTACTGACTATTGATTCCCCTTCAAAATGTGAAGGCCCTCACATTCTGATCACAATCTGTTAATTAATGTATCCTGCAGCTCTTCCCCTGCAGTGGTCATCACCACGATAAGGGAAATTGAACACTCGGGTACTACTCTCCCTGGCTCTTCTTTTCTCTCTACCTGCCTGTCTCTCTCTCTGTCCTGTTTCTTTTTCTCTCACGCTTCCTCATCGTGTCTCTTGTTCTTCTCACATGTGTGTATGTGTGTGTGTGGTGTCTCGGCAGGAGCAGATAAACATCAGGCTGGTGGCTGGTGAGATCATTTATATTTAAGAGAAAACGTGGGGCATAGGTGCAACGAGCGCCCTGGTCAATACTGTAATCTATCGCCAGAGGTGGCAAAAGTACAGACATTCTTTACTCAAGTAGAAGTACAAATACTTGTGCAAAAAACGGAAGTAGACGTACTGATTCAACTTCTTTACTCAAGTGAAAGTGAAAAAGTACAGGCTATGAAATTTACTTAGCACAAAAGTAAAAAGTAGCACATTTCTACCAGCTGTTTCTGTGCAAAGAAAACTGAACCTCATGTCCTATTAGCGCATCCCTCCAGGGTTTCGTGGGCTTTTGTTTGTGATCTTTGTGGCCTAAAATGCCTGATTTCATAGCAGCTTTTTTTTATGAATCATTAAAAATCAAAGGGAACTTGTTCCAGGGGGAATAAAACTGCACCCCAGTCTGAGCGTTCTAAGTATCCTCACCAAAAAGGGTCAGGTTTACAAAAATTTAAACAAAATATGCTTTATCTGTAAATGAAGAAGTGCACCTAGAGGGTATTCCACAAAGAAGCTAAATCTGTTTGGAGCTCATACCAGATAAAACAGAAAGCACAAAATTAAAATATAAATGTGCATCAAGCATTGGAAAATGTCAAATACAATGACAAGCCAAAGTAAATAATAAAACACTGAGGCATACAGGTATGACGTTTGCAATCTGATCGGTGGAACTTGCGTGAAGCTACGATGATTGATAAAATTGTGGAAAGGTTGTTGTGACTGGACAGAATTGCAAGGTTGTGCAGAATTCACAGGGATTGGTTGAATTTGCTTTGATTGGTTTATATAATTTGAAGATTAAACCATTCTTACTTCAAATCAAGTAAAAAATTAAAAAAAGATATATGGAAGATAATGAACATTAACTTTCCTCCAATGTGCAAATCAGTTTTCAGTCTAAGTAACAGCACTGTGAACTTTTTTATGTTTTCACACTTTTTTTTCTTTTATTAGAAAATCCCTTGTCTCAACAGGGCTACCAAAATATTTTGTTCAGCCTCAGCAGAAGCTGTTTTTTAAGTTCTTTGAATCAAGGTGTGCCCTTTAGGGTCTAAAAATCAATCTCGCAGGGCTAAAAAGCCTCTCACAGGCAGCTGACAGTTTCACTGGATGCCTTTTATCTGCTATCGAGAGTCCCTTTTCATCTGTTTCATCTTGTTAAATCTTTCACGTTGCTTACATTAAGTTACATTGTTGATACGACTCTCATGTTTGCACTTGATGTACTGATGGATACACCAAGCAATCGTATTTTCTATGTTACTGTAGCATCCATAACGAGCCTGTTTTGAAATTGTAAGGAGTAGAAAGTATACATATTTGTGTTAAAATGTAGGGAGTAAAATTAAAATGTTGTCAGAAAAATGCAGTAAAGTACAGATACTTGAACAATCTATTTTTAAGGACAGTAACCAAGTACACCTCTGTCTATCCCTTCTTAATTACGCAGTGGCAGCTAGCATGGCGACAGCAAAACTTGTAAAAGCAATCATATTAATCAGGGGCGGAGCTGAAGAGCCTAATATGCTGTCAGAATGGGCCGCCTGCGGGCATGCTGTGCAGGAGGAGGGGAGGTGGGTGATGGAGGGGGAAGCGTGTGTGTGTGTGTGTGTGTGTGTGGGGGGGGGGTGTTCATGCAGTTTATTGACAGCTGAAGGGTAGTATGAAGGGAAGGGGGATGAGATGGCTATCTGGCTATCTGCTCTCTCTTCCGCTCTCTTTTTGCCTTTAATTTGAGTTTCTCGCAGCTCATCTTTTGGGGATCTAGCAGTTTGTTTAATTTAATGTTCTATTCTGAGCACATGTAGAGGTGTTGAAGGAGAAATGACAGCGGCGTGATGCTCATCCAGCTGCTGCAGGAGGATGAGGCCCTGGGTTTAAGCAGGTCTTCAGGCTGGGCTTGAACCATGTGACCCCTCTGCTCGATGTATGTGTGCATTTATGTGCATACACATAGGTGTCATGTGTGTCTGTTTGTTTTCCTAGTTGACACATGTTTGTGTATCCGTGCATGTTGCTATGTGCGCGCGTGAGTGTGTCCCCTCATCACCTCCTCCCGCTACACAGTGCATGTCATGTCCTCAACCTCTCCAATGAGAATGTGTCTCGGTGCTAATCCCCCTCACACCAATAGAAGTGTGACAGGATACAAGGGGTAACCACATGGCTTTGTGTGTCCCGGACCTCTGCACCGATTTACTGTCCTCACTTACAGTAAAGCCCACTCAAGTGCTCTGACACCGGCTTCAAAGAGGACCTTCCACTGTGCATTTAAAATTAAACACCACTCGCTAACATGTGCCTCGACATGTACTCCAGGCAACCAGGGCTCGACAAGTCATGTTTGGTTTACTGATCAACTCAAAGTGCTGCATGTTCTTTTACTTCTAAATACTTTCTTCTACTTTTTAATACTCTCCAACAGAAGAACGTGTCTGGCTGAATCATGAAAGAAGTACAAAGTATTTTTTTTAGATTTGAACAGAAACACTATTTGTTTATACTTTAAAATGTAGTGTCCAGACTGCCTTAAAATTTTTTACGTCGACTAAATTTGAAAGGACAAGTTGAGATACTTTTGTAACAATTCAAAACAAATAAGCTTTTCTCGTCAAATAAACTTGACATTAATTCAGTTCTACTTGAGAAAACGCTCAATAAGCTTAAGATATTAAGTTGAACCAAAAAGCTCATGTCAAGGCTGCCTTAAAATTTTAAGTTGGCGGGATTGGAAAAGACAAGTTGTGGTAAATTTGCAATGTTTCAAGACTGTTAATGTCAAATAAACTTGATGTTAATTCTGCTGTTCTGGAGACAATATGCTCAATAAGCTGAAGATATTAAGGTGAAACAAAGAGTTAGTCTTCAGGCTGCTTTAAAAATTTAAGTTGACCAAATTTGAAAAGACAAGCTGCAGTTATTTTGTAATGATTTAAAACAAACAAACTTTACTAGTCAAATAAGCTCGATATGAATTCAGTTGTACTTATAAAACATGTTCAGTTAGATGACGATATTATATTTAACCACTTTTCATCATATATGTTTTCTTCAAACTATAAAAAAGGGGTCTTGGGAAAGTTTTACCTCTCAAACTTAATTTAATGAGTGGATTGAACTCTGTACAGTACATTTATTCAACTCAACACTTCAAGACTTCAAGTTAGATCACATGTTCATACGTGTTCTGAGTTTAATTAACTTAAATAAATAAAACTTGTATATTTATGTTAGTTAATAAGTTAATTTAAAAATGTTAGTTGATTCCACTAAATTCTTGATGCACAAACATTTTATCATGTAGTCCTCCTGTCCTCATACAGTGTCCTCCTCTGTCCTTCCAGGCTTCTCCTCTCTGTCTCTGGGAGACCAGATGAGTTTACTGCAGAGCGCCTGGATGGAGATCCTCATCCTCAGCATCGTGTTCCGCTCGCTGCCCTACGAGGACGAACTGGTGTACGCAGAGGACTACATCATGGATGAGGAGCACTCACGGCTGACGGGCCTGCTCGACCTCTACGTCTCCATCCTGCAGCTGGTCCGCAAATGCAAGAAGCTCAAAGTGGAGAAGGAGGAGTTCGTCACCCTCAAGGCCATCGCTCTCGCCAACTCAGGTGAGGTGTCTTCAGCACGCTGACGCATCATAAATAACATTCAGGGGTCAGGATCTTTGCTTAAAAACATTAGAAAAATTAGAGATTAGCCTTGATTAAAAAAAAGGCTAAAGTATTTATTTATTTATTGTAAAGTATTTTTTTGTGATTAGTAGTTTTTCTTCTCAAACAAAAACATCAATTACATCACATGACAGGACACAGGACACATGGAATACAAACAAAGTTACACAATTATATGGCTAAGCATAAACAACACTGAGACTGAGGTTGACAAAATGAAAACAAATTAACATAAATAACGAAGTTAGTAGACAGAGCATGTCAGTAAAATATACAAGACACAAGAGATTTATTTATCATCATACACAGAGTTGTGTAGCAAGATTTTGATGTAGTTTATTGATTGATTAGATTGTATTTTAAGTATTTAGTATATATGTATTTTAAATATCATAGTATTTCATAATCATAACAACAATTGTGTTAATATCAAAACAGCAAAGATATCACTGTTACTGTAACTGTTCCCAATTAAATGTAAAACATTTCTTTTACAATTAGTTAGAATTTAGAGTCACTTTCTGGGGAACAAATCAGTCATTGGAGTAGATATACAAATTTTTTGTTGAGTCTGTTTGCTTAATATTGTCCACATTGTTTCATCCCACAATGTGACTTATTTTTGTTTTAAAAACATCATATTATTCCCAATCAGTTCTAACTAATACAATAAAGCCATTATTGTGTTAGGTGAAATATAACAAAAAAGCAACACAATAAATGCTCACCAAAAATCAAATGCACTTTTGAATAATGATAAATTAATCGGTTTTTATCTACTGTAATAACAAATTAATAAGCACTTAACATGAAAAATTAACAGAAGTAGTAGCTTTATTTTTATTTTTTAAACAAGTCTTGTTTGAGACATTCTTCCATCGTATTCCTCACTCAGAATATTTCACTTTTTCCTGACTGGACCTCTGAGTAATGCACACCAGACAGTATAATATCCAGAAACAGTGAGGTATTGTCTGACACAGTTTTAGAAATGACATTTCTCAGTTTTGCAGGAGTTTTTCAGTGTAACCTTTAGTTTGGAGCGTGAGATGGAGAGATGGAGAGAAGATAAGGGCAGTGTGACGGGAGAGAGGGATGGAGGAGTGGAGGAGCTTTTTTTAATTGAACACCTTCCCATGTTGTGGTATTTCTCCAGCGCTGCCTCTCTCCCTCTCTTTCTCTATCTCCATAACAGTAGCTCCAGGGCACAGCAGCCACGGGAGATAAATTTAGCATTTCATTAGGAGCACAGGGGCTGTCAATAAAATGTGTTAAGTCGAATGGAATGAGTATCAGGGAGTGATAGGCCTCGTTTGTTCCAATGCCGAGACGGCACGCCGCTATTGACAGGCTCCTTTTGAGGAGGCAGGACCTGTCCCGCTCTGATCAATGCACGCCTGGGTCACTGGGCCGCTTTTCCCTTGTTTTGTCCGGGGCTGAAAAATGAAAATGCTGATGTTGGGCCTTTGCTTTCAGGCAACAGAGCTTTGGTGTGGGAGAGAGGAGAGATGGGGGTCGAGGAGAGGAGAGGAGAGGAGGAGGAGGAGGAGGAGGAGGGTGTCCGGAATGTTAGAACAAGGTCTCGGGGAGATCACTCTCCCGGGAGCCCCTCTGTCTGACAGCTGTGAAAATTCATAGCGATTGATTTTGTAATTAGCAGTTTATCAATCGGATCGACGTGGGCTCACTGATGGATTGCGAGGAAATTGTTTCTTCAAAGTTGTTTTTTTAAAGTCTACCCCTCCTCCAAGGACTACAGGCTGTGTGTTCTCCTCCTGCCCTCTTTTCCTGCCCATCTGTTGAGATGTCTCTATCTCTCTTTTTATTTTCTCCCCTTCGCTGCAAAACATTCAATGATCATCGGTTCAAATTAGGACTGGGCGATATGGCGTATCACTAATATGTTGATATTTATAGGCTATGCTGCCATATACAATATATACATATGTCAATACTTTCTCCAACATGTCATAAATTCTCAAATCGTGCATATACACCATATAATGATTTTATAGAATATACAGGGTTCAGGATCAGATTACTTTGAAGTACAGTCAGTTACTTGATACAAATGACATGTCAGTTTTTATAATTAATAACATAATCTGATAACAAAAAAAGTAATCTAATCTGAATAGTTTTGGCTTCCTTTTGGGTTACCTTAAAATTAAAAATAAACTAAAGAATGGACACAGACACAGGTTATCAGGACAAAAGTTTCATTTGAAATTGTACACATTTTAATTATGTAATCAAAAAATGTATTCAAGTAATCCTTGATAATCAATATAATGTGGTCTGATTATAGTTACTTATTTTTTGTAACCTGATTACACACAGATTACATTCAGTCAGTTACTACCCAACCCTGAGAATATGATGCATTGCTGTCGATTAAACAACTTAACAGGGGGGATTGGTGACATGGACACAATCAAATATTAGATTATTGATAAATAATCATCAGTAATGTGGATATTCTGACTAAGTGGATAAAGATAAGTCCTAGAAGAGCTTGAACAATCGTTTTGAAAATTGCATCGTGTTACTGTAATGCAGGCTTTAAAACCAGGAAAAGACAACTCTCAAGCTACATCACGATGTAACAATATCCAAAATCTAAGATGTTATCTAGTCTGGTATCACAATATTAATATATATCAATATATTGCTCGGCCCTTGTTCAAATCAGGTTTATTCCTAAAATGTGTTTACAATGTGTGAAAAATAGAACAAAATATTTTGTCAAAATGCAGCTTGTTAGGTTGTGAATGCAGCCTCTGTGAAAAGAACAAGAGATAATTATGTCACACCGCATCCTCATCTGAGATTTTTTTTTTGCCTTTTGTTCTTCCATGCTCCCCCCTCCTCTCACCTCCCTCCCTCCCTCCCACATTCACTTTACAAAACGACCTACTTCATTTTACCACTGTGGATTTGAAAACCGTCAGGGTGAGAAATGTCTCAAGGTCTTGGGAATACAGTTGTTCCAGTCAATGAATTTGGGGCGAAGTCTGAAATCTGTTTTGCCTTTTATTGTCCCGTGTGGTAAAATATGCACCGCCAAGGTGAGACGAGTCAGGCAGCCAATGACATGCCGCCTCTGGAGCGCCAGACACCGGTTAACCAGTGAGAGAAACCGCGACCCCGGACTGTCCCTGAGAGAGAGAGGCTGTGAGATAGAGACAGAGGCAGGAAAAGGCGAGAATGAGAGGGGAGTGCTGTAACATGATGTACAGTAGGATCAGTAAAAAACGGTGGCAGCGGAGCGAAACGTTATAGGAGCAAAGAACACCGGAGAGAAGCCAGACTGAAACTGTAGACTGATCTAAAACGGGCCAGGAGGAGGGAGAGATTTGGGCCGACTGAGGCTGAGTTATTCACTGTTTTTGTCTCGCTCATACAGTAGTAAGCAAGACCTTTATTGAATATAGTCTAGGGCTGAAACTAACAATTATTTTCATTATTGATTAATCTGCCAATCAAAATGGTGAAAAATTCTGTTTCCCAAAGCCCAAGGTGGTGTCCTCAAATGTCTTGTTTTGTCCACAAGTTTACTGTAATAGAGGAGTAAAGAAAATAGAACCCAACTCATACATCAGTCAAATTATATTATTGGCTCGTGATTGTCCTATGACAGCTATATTGGCTTATAATACTGGTACTGGCTTATATATTGTCTGATATGCCCTTATATGAGAAGACGACATAATGCAGATTGCTTTTATTTTTTAGCTTTATAGGCAACATTTCATGTATTTTTGATCATTTTTCTACATACAAGCTATCAAAATATACATGTATTTTGCTCTATTTGTGTTGTGTTTTTTTTTTTGTTTGTTTGTTTGTTTGTTTGTTTGTTTTTGTTTTTGTTTTGTTTTTTGTGTGTTAAGCACTTTTCAGGGATCAATGTAAAAATTGTTTATGTACTGTATATTTATGTATACTCCTTAATATCAGCCCCCAAAATCCATTATTGGTCAGGGTCTAAAAGAAAACAGAAAATATTCACATTTGAGAAAATGAAATCTGATTTTTTTTTTCTAAACAAATGACCCCAAATGATCACTCAATTATCAGCAATATTTGCTGATTGATTTAATAGTGGACAACTAATCAACTAATCATTGCAGCTTTAGTACAGACAAATAATGCAAAAAAAATGCACAGGGAAATTTCCTATTTAGATAACTGGTTTGTTGATTCATCTAGCAGTAAAATCAACCTATTAGAATTTGTTTTCCCTCCAATCTGATGGTCAGAAACCCCTTTGAGGGAGTAGGAAGGAAATTAATTGAAAGTAGGTGTTGTATTCATCTCAGGCTTGTTTATGGCGTCCAATTCTCTAATGGAACCCCCTTTTTTTCCTTTGTTTTGTTGTTCGAAAACAATCTGTCCTTTGGAACGGTGAGGTGTTTAATGTGTACTCACTCAGCAGAGATTGGGTGCTATTCATGCCATTGTTACCGGAGGATAACATTGATTTTCAGTCTCGCTGGTCAAGGGCCATATGAATGTCCCACCCAGTCCACAACAAAGACTAAATATATATATATAAATAAAAAAATAAAATAAAGCAGATGTTGTTTTTTTCTTTTTTATGATCTATTCTTTATCTTGTCAGAGTTTGAGTTATACTGATAATGTGTTCCTTTACCTTACTGCTTCTGACAGAGCAGTAAAGATCAATCATGAGATTTAATTTTGTTCCCATCACTCCTGTTATATTACCAGTGTCTCAAAGTGGAAACTACATTTCTTTTTTTCAACATCTTTTTATTTCCAAAGACTGTACCATAACCATCACCAATGAGTAAACATAGTTTCCTCATATCCCCCATCCCTCCCCACCACCCCTACACACCCAAGTGAACAAAACAAACAAGCAAGCAAGCAAATGAACAAACAAAAGAAGCCACAAAAATGTATACTTAAGTGGGCTGTGTTTTCTGAGACTGCACTAAAGACAGAGGGAAAACAGAGACAGTGACAAATCCCTAAGCCCCACCCCTTTTTGCTCTGTGCTCTAACAACAGGTGGAAAAGATGTTGCTTTGGGACGTTTAAAAGTGACGTGTATATATAGTCACATCTTAAGTTAGCTCATGTTAGCGCATGTTAGCTGACCGGCTAGCTAATGATTTATGTATATTAGCTAGCTAGCTAGGTAGTGTTTTGCTAAAATTAGCTATCACATTAACTTGCTAGCTAATGAAAAATACAAGATAACTAGCGAGCTAATGATTGTTGTAGACCTAGATTAGCCAGCTAGTTAGCTAGGTTTTTGCTAATGCTAACCTATGATGCCCAGCTACATCTTATAACAGTCTTCAACATAGATGAGGTAACACATATCCAGGTTCAGGAGACAGGAGAGGAGGAAGTTGACTGGGTTTCTAAAAGGGGTAAATTGTAAGTAGCAATAGCTTAATATGTCTATAAGTGATGGTGTATTCATAAAGGCTCAAGGCCAGAAAATGTCCAAGTCTATTATTGATCACCTCAGTAAGAAATTACAGAAACCAAAGTTCTTGAAAAATATATCCACAGTTATTGTTTCTGAAATAAATTTCTGGAAAAATTTTCCTTTCTTCTTTTCAAATTTGAAAACCCACCAGTCTTCACACTTCTTTCTCCCTGTTCTCATCCCATCAGACTCCATGCACATAGAGGACATGGAGGCGGTCCAGAAGCTCCAGGACGCTCTCCATGAGGCCCTGCAGGACTACGAGAGCAGCCAGCACCAGGAGGACCCTCGGCGGGCGGGCAAGCTGCTCATGACCCTGCCTCTGCTGCGGCAGACGGCCACCAAGGCGGTGCAGCACTTTTACAGCATCAAGGTGCAGGGAAAGGTCCCCATGCACAAACTCTTCCTGGAGATGCTGGAGGCCAAGGTCTGATAGGAGGGTGGCTGATTGGAGGGCTGCGTTAGCAAAACAGAAAGTGACTTGAACCAAGGCTGAGGGTACTCAGGAGAAGGAGACCCCCCCACTGACTGTGCTAGGCAGGACAGAGACTGACCTCTCTCACTCCTCCTCCTCCTGGAACCCTGGGACACTGAATAAAAAATGCAAAACTTGGTTATTAGTATAAATATAAAAATGATGCAGATTAATTTAAAATATATAAGAAATACTATGTACAGTAATAATTTTTTTGGTTTTTGTTAATTGTCAGTGGTCATGCTGTATATGAAGAAGGACCCTTCTGCCCCTCAGCATCTTCAGAATAAGTAGTTGCCAGATCTTGAGGTCTCTTTCTTTTTTCATAAAACTAAAAGTTCCTTAAATTTGTTCTGAAGACAGCAGAGGTGTCAACAACCAGAAACACTTGTCACACAGTTTGTGTTTTTGCCTGGACTTGACCAGGACATGTATATATTTATTATTGGAAGACTGAGTGTACAGTTCAAAAGTCTGGTGACCTTGGTGGCCATTTTCTCTTGTTCTCTCTTCCTGGAAGAAAAAAATGAACTAAAATTGTTACCTAAATGTGAACTCTTATCAGTTTAAATGTACTTCTTGGATATACCTCTCCAGAGCCGTGTGATCTTTGTGGATCTGTCTCAGACTGGAAGACTTGCTGGTCCCATGTTTAACCAAACTAGCATAGGCAGGTACAAGTAGTCAGTCGTCTTATTCTGTAGTAACTCAGCAATAAAGGGAGCTGTGGGGAAGCCGGGCTTAACCTCCTTGTCTTTCATGTGCTTTTCACTGCTGCTGTTGCTAGAAGACCATATATCTCAGTGTCACCAGTAGGAAACACCACTGCTACACACTGGTGTTCCTCCTCTCCTGTCGTGGCTCGTGTCGGTGCTGTTCATGCGACCCATTGAACCCCAAATTTGGTCATTGTTTAAGCCCATGGAAATTGCCTCTTGGCATGCAAATAGATGACCTGATTCAGGCTAGGTGAAAGATGATCAGCGGGTTCGGTGTGGCAGTATCAAAGGATTTATGCCGAGTGGCACAAGTCCAGGAGATTCCATGTTCAAACAATCAGAGGCCCATATGTCAACCGCTCTATTTTGGGTCCCTTTAAGCCCGTGGCAGAGTCATCCCACACACAGGGAGCAAGGTGCCCAGCATCTGCTCTCGCCATTTTAGACACCTCCCGTCTTTTAATAGCCATGCCTGCATTTATAGAGCTTCAACCAAACGGAGGTAAATGGCAGGTGGTGGCACTTCACACTGGGTTTATTTTTAACCCAGCGGGAGGTTGTTGTTCTGCACGGCCTCCCTCCCTTTCCAGGAGTACAGTAGACACGTTGAACACTTCTTCTTGACCTCATGTTGACACAGCGGCCGACGCGGAGTAACACCCTTCCCACCGGCCGGGAGGCAGGCACAGGCATCCGCGAGGAGAGCACGGGATGCCCAAGTGTGCACATGTGAATAGCTATGCAAGAAACAAAGTGTCAGCATGCTCCAAAGGGTAACAGCAACCCAACAGTGTGTCAGTACAAGGTGTGATCTCTGGTGGGAGAAAAAGATCTCGTGCTCCCCTCTCCCTGTGTTTAGCCACACGTCCGTTACGCCGGGTGTGAGTAATACTGTAGTCCGGTCCAGCAGGGCTGTGTCGCTTGTCTCCATGTGAGTGTTGGAGGTGAATGCTTATACTACTGAAGGATTTTATGTGATGTGATAAATTGTGGCGCTGTCACAACAATATGATACTGTGATCAAAGGAATCCCTGACATTGCAGTAGGGTAGAGTTGCCGCCATGCTTGCGATATCAACGGCTAGCACTGATCCAGCAGCCTTTTTTACAGCAGCCCCACTGTAAAACTATAAAAAGTTGAGAAAACTTGTGTTTTTAAGGCAACTGCCTTCAAACTCAAACTGTTCAATTTTTTATTTCAAAAAAAGTTATTAAACATTATTCACTTTCTGTAAAAACAAAGAAGTTGAGAAAAATCTAAATTTCAGGGCAAATTGCTTAAGCAGTCTCTTAAGTTTTGAAAAGGTTTTACTAATAACCCCCCAAAATATATTTTAATTTGCAACCATTTAATTATCAAACACCCAAATAATAACAAATCAGGTTCACAGCTCACTGTGAAAACTCAAACATTAAAGTTTATTTAAAGAAGAAAAGTAAATTAGCTCAACAAAACATTAAGTCATTGCAGGAACGTAGTTGCAACATAACTCTTGATAAGTTGTCCCATCTTTTTCTCCACTTTTTTGTGATATTGTGATGTTTTAGGAACATTGCAACAATGTCATTATATAAAGGACAGGAAAAGTCATGTGGAGGATGTTGAACAGACGTCAAAAAATTACCACAGAATACCTGTTACATTGTAACGTTTCAACAACATACTAGCAACACAACTAATCGCAACTTTATAACTAATTGCATTTGAAGGGTTATTGCTTGGCAAAAACTAAATCAATTGAAGAAAGCTACCTTGAAATTCTGAGTTTTCTCAACTTTTTTGTTTTTACAGTGCACATAATGGAGGATGCCTACCCGCTCCAGCACCCCAATCATCCCAACTTGAATTAGCCACTGTCCAGTTAACAAGCTCCACTGTAGAGGGTGATACTATAACTTGAGTTATTTTACTGTTGTGCAATACAACAGGGACCAATTCTGACTGAAACCATGCTAAAAGCATGCTTTTACTTAGATTTGGGAGAATTTGTATGCTGTTTAAGTAACATATTCCAAATCCCTCTAATCAGAAACATGTATCCTGTATATCAGAAGAAGAACTATATTTGATTTGCTCCACTGATAAAAGACTTTTGTGCTTATTTCAATAAAAGTGCAGTATAAATGAAAACTTTTGCAGAAAATCTTTACAACTAGACTTTTGTAGTGGCCCAAGATGATCAGCCATAAGAATCATAATAATGGGAGTCCTCTCATCTCCCTTTTTTCTTTTTACCTTACAATATGGCACTGTGTTAAGTAAAAGAGAACATGTCTTACATTACAAGCTGTGTCTAAGTGTGTAAATATATTAGCGTCAATACAGTAGGTTGCCGAAATACCATTGAAAATAAAGTATGCAGCGCCCTGCTGACTACTACCTCATTATCATATTGTCAATATTTCTCTGATTGAACACTTTCTGCTCTTTATCATCCTCACATGTCTGTGACATACCTGAGCCATCCATCTTTTTATCAAAAACTGTTTCTCCCTCAGTGCTCCTGCCAAAATATTTGTAATTGTAGTTATTGATCTATTCTTCCCATTCATTCATTCTTCATTGATCTGTTTGTAAAGGTAAAGCATGCTTCACGTTGACCACATGACTTGGCCATCAGTGGGTGTGACCCCCATTTTGGTTACAAAGCGGGTATGTGTTTTTATGAACATCAGTGTGTCAGAATTGGTCCCTTGATGATAAATTGCAGACAGGGGCAGGTAACTGATTTCCTGCGTCTGTGCTATGAGTATTTATGGTGTGAAATATATCATTTGGCAATGGTGTACATTGATATCTCTGATCGTTAAATCACCAATATCTGTGTAACTTTTACGTTTTGATTTTCAAAAAGGTAAAGGATCAATGAATTAAATACTCCCTGAACTCTGTGATTCTTTTGTGGTCTGAACTAAAAATCGGTTGTAAAGCAAGCATCCAACAGTTTCATACATCACATTCAACCATCACAAGCCACTGACATAAAGATGGATGACATGACAGCTCCCCAAAAGTGAAGCCAGTATATCTTGATTACCCCCTGGTGGTTGGCTGTAGTATAGGTCATAAACCCCACCCCCTCCATGTTAGCAGATGGCACATGGGCCAAGTACACACCAAATAAATTTGTCCCAAAGTTGGTTTCTGCCATTTTAGATTGTTCTTAATAATTTATTTAAAAGCGGACTTTTTCATCATGATTGACAGCTGAGCCCTGCATGCGAATGAGTCTGCCTGGGCATGTGGGCAGGACCTCAAAATTGCGACTCCATCTGTGATCACCACTCACAGACTCATGCTCAAATTAATATCACCAGTGAAAGATGGTTTATCCCGTACCAGGGACATTTTGGCTTCATTTTTGTACGGTGGGAGGAAGAGACGCATCTACCATCTTTATTTAGCATCTATGGTACATTCTATAGTGAAGAATCCATGCTAGCCATGTCTGTTGCTAACGTCAGCATGCTAACACAATGCTAACATGCTGACGTTTAGCAGGTTTACCATGTTAGCCATCTTGGATTAGCATGTTAACATTTGAGAATTAGTGCTAAACACAAAGTATAGCTGAGGTTGGTGAATGTCATTAGTTTTGCAGGTATTTGGTCGTAAATGGACAATAGCCAAAGTGACAATTCATTCAGTGGGAAACAAGACTGCAGGTACCAAATTTCATTGCAATCCAATGAAAGCCCAAATTATACTTTCCATGTCTGCAAGTATGCGATGGTCCACTAGGGTACACAGATGCACCCAGTGAATGCACATAAATCAGTATGTGTATGCACAAATTCTGTTCTGTGTGGGCCCAACACTGCAATACACTATGAAATACCGTCTGTGAATGTGTGGAATGCGTCCTCCAAGCTGACTAGGAAGTTTCTTCAAAACATTTACATGGACAGCTGTGGACAGTTTCTGGAGTCCTCTTGGAGGATGTGTTCCAGACGCATTCTGTAGCTTTTTGTAGTCTGTGCAACCCCAACTAATTTGGGGTACACAGTTGTCCATACAGAGCCTACATGTACAATCTCTGATGCAAGGAACAGATATTAGTGTCACACAGACCCTCGTGTACAAGCAGCTGTGAAAAATTTAACTTTCGTCAAATATTTAAACATTTCAAGTCATACATCATCTGGGAACTATGGATTTGAATGATGTACTTGCTTTTTTTTTTAATCATTCCATCAAGTAAATTTTTAAGATATTTCATAGAATAAGTAAAAACTTTGACCTGGTGGTTGTGACAAAGGAAAAATCAGGGGATTAGGATTCATCTTCTGGGAATCTTGAATGGTCCATTCAATAGATGTTGAGATACTGTATTTCAGTCTGGAAATTTCAGTGTTGCACCGATTGACCAATAGACAGATGTTACAAACCACAGAACCCTAGTATGGCCAAAGACTAATAATTGTAAAAGCTAATAAAAATGGCGAGCAAAAAATAACTACTGTACTGCACACATTTGCTCTTCACTGTATTTACAGTCACTACAGTGTGTCTACTTAGTCATTCACCCAGTGGAGCGCCCCTTACCCTAACCCTGCCCCTTGCTCAGTGTATTTACCCGTTCTACTACGGTCAGGGGAGTTCAGCAAAGGGACAGAACAAAGAGCAGATCGGAGCTCCCAGCAGACCACAGATGGGTGGCAGTATGAGCGAGGCACACCAGTCAGAGATTCACGCAGGCCACCCAGCCATCCAGCCATCAACCGCAGCAGTCTCTGCAGGGCCAGGAGCTGTTGAAAATGGATCCGTCACAGGAAACAGGCAGACTAGACACGCTAACGCTGATGGAGGTGGGGGGAAGTGAGGGGCTGTAGCTCCATTATTTCAGGAAGCTGATATTCCAGGGAGTTAAAGTATTCCCTTCTCTATATAATTATAAGAGCCAATTTCCCTTTTTGAAATAATGTCTTGCTAACCAATTAATTGTAATAATCCTCTTCATGGAAACAATGGCGTCACAAGACAAGATGACTTGAGGATGAAAAGGAAAGAAAAAGGAGATGTGGAGGCCCCACACAAATAAAATGTAGAGCACGGTTGCCAAGTGCTGTATTTTTAAAAGCAATGTGCTTCTCGTTTCTCATGCAAATCACCCAGTTGGACCAGATATTGCCATCAATAAGTTTCCCACAGATACAGTAGCAAGGCAATCATTTACCTCCATTGACAGGTCAAAACACCTTTCATTAGAGTTACGAGGCATCTCATCAAGATGCGGCCGCGCTCGCAGCTGTATGACTGCTGTGTATTGCTTAAGTGTGTTTCATTATTCCCAAAGCAACGTTGATGATGGTGAGGGAAAGGATTACACGTCAGGGTGAGTGATTGGGTTTGAACAGAGCTGCTGCATACACTTTGTATCAACCCAGGGCTCAAATTACACTTAGGTTGAAAACGGAGCACGCAAATGCCCAGGAGAGCTTGTGGCACAGAAATGAAGAGTGGGCCACCGTCTCTTTCTCTCACACACACATACACACACTTTTCATCTCTTTCCTTTGTCAAATTTTCTCTTAACCCCCTCCTCTTCCCTCTTCCTCCTCCTCTTCGCCTTGTTTTTTGAGGTACAACCATCCTTTATGGGCATTCTTATTGTTCCACTGATTCTGTTATGTGTATTTATTGCTCCATTTGTGAAATTGGAGGCACCGGCCGACAAGCCTATTACTATTCAATAACAGGAGCTGGGCATTTTCACAACCATGGGCTATCAATGTCCCAGACAGAAACGTTACGTCACATCAATTCCAAACAACAGACAGATTGCTATATTGTTGTTGTGTATTATATTGAAGGAGAAATTTCACCCATCCCCACAGAGGAAAACTGTGAGTGCCAGCAGTCAACAACACGTCCGCTCCTCAACAAAAAGGACAATGTAATTGCTTTCAAGAGTAGATCTATTTCCTAATAGATCCAGGTTACTGCTGTCCTGTACCTGTCCCACTAGCAGTATCTGATGCATCCCCAGACCTCATGACTTTGCCCTCCTGAGGAAAAAAACATAATCTTACCCTGATATTCTTACCCTAACACTAACCAATTAATTTTCATGCTTAAACCGAACCAACCCAGCCAATGAGGCAACAAGTACTGGCCAATCAGGGGCAGAGTAGGGCTGGTCATGACTTAGCCCTCCAGGGAAAATATTTGGTTTCTGTAATCTTGGTGTGTATTATATTGGGAAAGAAATTTCACCCATCTCCACAAAGGAAAAGTGTGAGTGCCAGCAGTCAACGGCATGTCCGCTCCTCAACAAAAAGGACCATGTAATTGGCTTTAAAAGTGGATCTATTTCCTAATAGATCCTGGTTACTGCTGTCCTGTACCTGTCCCACTAGCAGTATCTGATGCATCCCCACACCTCTGACCCTGCCCAAGACTCTCTTTGGGCTGATCAATAGGCCGTCAAAGTGCCTAGCAGGCACACAGGCCGGGCCATCTGAGATTTCGCCCTCTCATTGTCCATCTTCAACCGTTTTAAGTGCATTTATCAGGTTACACGCCTGCTCTCCTCACCACCACTTAATGCATGGCTGAGCTGCTGTCCTAAAAAACCTAATGGCCATCAGCGGACCTTTGTCCCAGTTTGTCAAATTGCTCTGGTTACATTTTTTCATCAGATCATTATGCAATCATACAGTGCAAGGCGAGACTTTGGGCATAAGTACAGTTTAAATACCCATTTTCTGAACTGATATCAATCTCCTGCAGGTGTCAGACAAAAAATCTGGAACAAACAGAGGAAATACGATACACTGAACAAAAAATATAAATTCAACACTTTAGCTTTTGCCCCCATTTTTTTATGAATTGAAGTAAAAAATGTTAGACATCTTCAGTGCACACTGAAGGTTTATTTCTCTTAAAATCTTGTGTCAGGTGTGCCTTGGACTGGTCACAATAGAAGGCCACTCTAAAATGTGCAGTTTGATCTTGAAAAAAGATATTAGGCACCAAACTATGGTTATTTCACATAGGGCTACAGATACCAATGTTTATTTTTCCCTAGGAGGGCAAAGTCATGACCTGCTCCACTCTGCCTCTGATTGACAAGTACTTGCTGTCTTTATTGGTTGGGTTGGTTAGGCAGGCATGTGGAGTGACTGGTTAGAGTTAGAATATCAGGGTAAGCCAGTCAGAGGTAGATTAGGGCTGGTCATGACTTTGCCCTGCTGGGAAAAAAAAAGTCTTCTTAGCCTGATATGTTTTGACCAGTCCAGGGCACACCTGTGCAATCATCAAGCTGTTTAATCAGCATGTCTGTGTGCCACACTGTCCAGTGGATGGATTATTTTGGCAAAGGAGAAATGCTCACTAAGATGAATTTTAACAAATTTGTGAACAAAATTTGAGAGAAATAAACCTTCATGTGGACACAAGTCTGAGATCTTTTATTTCAACTCAAGACACATGGGAGCAAAGTGTTGCTTTTATAATTTTGTTGAGTGTATTATATCAAAGCTTGTATTACATCAGTATGTTTCTGGGCCAAACTGCTCCTTCAGACGGAGCTGCATGAACAAGCTTCACTATTTCAGCTGATAAGCACTATAGAAATTAAGCGAACCCACCAAATCCCCTGAGAACAAGTCCCGCAGGATGCAGAGAGAAGCGCACCACCGGGGCGCCGCCACACAGGATGCCTGTTAGGATGAGACCACACTGACCCTCCAGGCAGCGCTGCAGAGAAAATAGTGCTTTTAGCTAAAAATCAGTGCACTTGCGTTCCCTAACACTTGAACATTGTAGGAACACAAGTGCTGTGAGAGAGTGGGCAGGCAATAAACTGCACACACACACACACACACACACACACAAGATAACTGCACGTGAAGGGTTTTGTTCCTTCATTTGAGATTTATTTGCCCGACTGTATCTTTATCTGTGCTGCTCACTGATATGAAGCTGTGGGGGGAGCAGAAATATTTCCAACTATCTGCTGAATGTATCTCCCTCCACCCAAGGAAAACACTGTTGTGGTATGTGTGTGGAGGGGGGTCTCTTCTCCTTACTGTTTTATTGCCTCTGCCATGTATTCACACGTTCTTATGGGCTTTTCCAATTTAACCACTGGTTTGGAAATAATGAAGGGAGATAAGGAACATTGATAAGCATGGATACGTCCATCAAATGGAGAAAAACTCACACTGGGTGCTGTGTGTGCTCACTTCACAGGCGTTTAACACAATTACCGTGTTATTACTGAGGGTCAGGCCTGTCTTTTGAATTATATTAAGACGTTTGCTTCATCCAAGTGTGCAGGTATGATTGTTCATATTTTCTGGGCATGTTTTAGAATATTTATTAGAATTGCTCATATTTATAAGTTGTAATTTTCTTACTACCAGATTTATTTTGATACAATAAAAAAACAAAACAATATTCAACACCTCTACCAACACTGTAAAATCCATGTAGGAATCAAATGGAATCAACTGATTTTTTTGTACCAATGTAAATTTTCAAGGTTCATCTAATCTGGTTAATTAAAATGAAACATTTCTAGCATTTATTTTACTTCAGAACTTCTAAACATGAGTTCTTCTGACTTTAAGTCTTTTAACTTGAAATGATGAGTTGAATGAATGTACTGTACAGAGTTCAGTCAACTCAATGAATAACATTTCTAAAGTAACATGATCAGCATATCAACAGACTTGTGTCGGAGTTAAAATTCTCATGAGACCCTTCTTTTTAATATTTTGAACAAACTAAAGAACTGAGTCTTCAAATTGAGAAAATGTAAAAAGGAATCAAATTTGTTTGTAATGTCTATTAGTATAACTGAACAGTTGCTGGTTCACATTAATATCTTAAGCTAGCTGAACATGTTTTCCCAAGTACAACTGAATTAATATCAAGTTTATTTGACAAGAAAAATTTGTTTGTTTTGTATCAAAATGACAGTCAGTCTTTTCACTTTCAGTCTACTTAAAAATCTTAAGGCATCCCAAACATTAACTTTTTTTTAAAGAAATTGTTTCTTTTCACAAAAAAAGCAAAAGGGAAAACAGTCCTTGGCACACAAAATAGGATATCTTTTTTCTTTTTATTAATTAACAAGCTGCATACAGTTCTGGTACAGAAAAAGTCATTTCACACCGTCTCGTTTTGCTGCTTGAATGACCACTTTGATCATTCTTTTTAAAGACTTGGTACTTTCAATATTATCATTAACACATATTATATCATTTTAAATACATGATATTGAAAAACTATTTACTACCAAATATGCATACCTCTTTCATGGCCCAATTAACTGCACATTTTTTAAGTTGCAAAATATCTTGACCAAGCCTGCAAAATTAGTGAGCAGTGATTTAAGGACACAGTTTTTTTTGTCATATGTAATCTGCACTGTGCTCGCTGGTACCGTGGGTTTCCTGGGGTCCAAAGGAGCAGGGAGGAAATGGTCAGGCTCAACTCCGGAGGGAAGCCACGGATGGGCCTGACCTTTTCGGCATGTCAAGCAAAGGTTAGAAATCTCCACTGGCCTTAAAGCAAATGCACTTGTTTGCCATAATGGAGGAGGCCCCTGCCTTTTTTCAGCTAGAGACCAGGTCTGGTCCCAAGAGAGTTCCCTCTGATGGAATTCTCTCTCTACACACACACACACACACACACACACACACACACACACACACTGTACTGTCTCCATTGCTGGCTGCTCCTTTGCCGTATAATTAAGTTCAAGTAAGTGTCAAGCTTTCTTGTATCAAACAAACCAAACTGTTTTATAACAATAAATTACACTGTGTATTTCAGGTCATAAAATGCACCGCATCGTGTTATGTATTGTGATCATCCTTGTTTCCATTTTTCACATAAATTTGCATTTCAGAAAGAGATGAACGGGGAGTCAAACAGTCAACAGCATGATGAGACTGCACGCCATGTGAGAAATAGATCCGTGATCAACCACCTAAGACCCCGGCAGGGAAATCACCCATCCCTTTATCCTCTTACGAGATATACTGTAGAAATCTCATAAATATTGGCAAGACACTCTGTCTGGGGCCTATAGACATATTGTACATCATATAACACATATGACCGCTCATAATTCACACATTTATATTCATAAACGTGATTTTGTATTTAAAATATGACTCATAAAGCGTGATATATGGAAATTGACAGATCATA